>JARKHS020028318.1:0-246994 GCA_030143305.2 Amblyomma americanum
GGTGCACACACACGCACATATTCTTGCACACACCACCGCGCGCACGCAGGAATGCGGGTTAGTTGCCGAGCGCGTCGTGATCCGGAGTGCGGCGATGCGGGCGCGGACCATCCCAGTTTTGGCCGCTGGAAGACTTTGCCCCCCTCCCCTCCCCCTCCCCCCTTCCCCCCTCGCTTCTTCCCTCCCTCTCCCAGGCGCCTCTTGATCCCCGGCTACCGCGGCGGCTTGCTTTAGTGACCTCTCCACCCGTTTGTGCTTCTCCACATGCGGATGCGAGCCGGGGGCCCGCGGGGTGGCTTCGCTGCAGCCTGCTGCTGCTTGCGGCGGGAAGTGGCCCCGTTTTTGTTCTTTAGTTAGTTCTTTAGGTGGCGAGGGGGCGCTCTCTGTCCTTCGTCTGCCGACACCGGGGAACCCTAATGACGGCTACTTGGCGCGAAGCGAGCATAGTCCGGAGAGGGCAGTTTTTGCAGAACAATGGATGGGCCAGTGAGGAGGAGGAGGATAAGGAACGCAAAGGGGGGAAGGGGGACGCATCGGCAAGCGTCCTTCCCTTTCTCTCACTCCGCTCGAGGCGTTCGCGCCGCCGTTTCGGAGCGCTTTTAATTGGTAGGTGTCGGCTTCGGGGGGCCCCCTCCGGTGTGTGAGGTCTTTCGGGGCGCTGCGCCGCGCTTCGCTCTTCTACCGCCAGTCGTCTTACTTTTTCCCTTTGCCGCATCGGCGACTTGAGAGAGGAATGCGAATAGCATGCTGCGAGGAGGGAGGGTTTGAATGAAAGCAATCTCTCTCGCGAGCGCCGCTCCTGTTGGGAAGGGCGGGGACGGGTAGCCGACAAACACCGCGGTGGGAAGGAGGGTAGCACTATTTTCCTTTCTGTTGCTGTTGTTGCCGGCTTCCTTGTATGTAGAAGATACTTTGTTACACGTTTCTTTTGCCTGCTTGTGTGCGTTTGAACGGGAAAAGGCGGTACCGCCGCTGCCGTGGGGCTCGGTGTGGTGATGGCGATCGTGATCTTTTGGGAGATCTTTTTCAAGCCCCGTGGGAATCGCTCGGCCCCCTTTGACGTTGTTGGGTCGGGAGAAAGCGCCGCGATTCTATTCCTTCCGACGATGCAGTTTCCAAGTGCGCGCCACTCCAACGCTGCTTTATGACGTGCTCGGCGCACACCGCTTAACGTGTGCTCCGCTTATGACGGACCCGCGACAAACCAGCCCGGGAGATAAACAGGGTACACGCCTCGGCCGTTGTATTTCCCCAGTCGGCGCTAGTAATCTCCGTTGTATAGTTACTCCGATTTTTCCCCCGCCTTTTTTGGTTAAGCGCCGACTGCGTGACCTGCATTCGCTGTTTCAGCAGCAGTCCTCATTACGCTAACGAGGCGCACGCCGTAGTTTCGCTTTGCACCCCCCCTCCCTACCCGCGGGCTTTGTTAAAGGGGGGAGAGGGGGGGGGGGACGGCACTTCGCACAACCGAAATGCGAAACATTGGGGCTTGATCAGCCCTAGGCGCCCAGTGAGCCGCGGCGGAGCGGCCATTCAGGTGCTCTCCTGTCCTCTTCTGCATCCCTAATGGCCCCATTCGCTGCCGCTAGCCTGCAGCTTCCGCGGTAGCGCTTAATATGTCCTTTCATTACTTATTGCTCGGCAAAACAACCTCCGGTACGCACTCGCGTGGAGCCGCTTTACGTATGACGTATGGCGCCCGCTCATTTTTTCTTCGTTCTTTTTCTGCGCCCTACAGCATGAGGATCGATTGGTTCGACGCGAAAACTGGCTGGGCGCAGGGCGGCGCGTGCCGCAGTGGCCGCTGGGTAAACCGGCCTTCCCTGCCGGCTTGCCCAACGCGTTTTTCTTCGAGGTGTTCATCGTCTATTTTTTTTTTTTTTGCCCCGTTACTGGTCATCTGGGCGTCCCGTAAAGCCTCTCTGCTTGCACGCTCGTGGTTCAGTGGCGTGTTTTTCTTTTTCCTAGCGCGCCTGAATCTGTGCCTGACCCTTCGAGTTTATCGTACGGGCCAGTCAAAAAGTAAGGGGTGTACTATTCGTTATCGAATTGTTTACTCCAAAATCTCCGGCGCGCGCGTTATCCGCGGTCTACGTCGACCCGCGTTTCCTGGGCATCTTTTTTCATCCTCTCCCACTTGTCTCCCCCCCTTGCTTAGTTTGTGCTTAACGCAGCCTGCCGGTAGTGCACGTTCACATCGCGGCCTGATTTATTAAACCGAGCCGCAGCGTCTATTAGAGTTTCGTTTTGTATGGATATGCGTGCCCGTGTCTACTGTACTGGGTGGGCAGAGAAGACTTGCCTCGTGCGGGGACTGCGCGAACACACTGCTTGTGTCCGGACTCTGTAGAGTATCTGTTACGGGTCCCAATTGGACTTATTTTTGGAAATGTGGCGGAGAGTTTGAAGGATGCTTCACTTCCGCCACCGGTTGGCCCGGTATTTGCACTGCCTCCGGGATCGGCCTGGGTCTTTATACCGCGCGTCTTTACTATCCTGTCTTTCTATCCCATCTTTCAACTCTCCTACGATCTGCACGTGGTAGCGATTGTGGCTCGGCTTGAGTCAGTGGGCAGGCCTGTGCACTTTCCTTTTCTTTCTTCCTGGCAACAACAGACAAGACAGACAGAACTCACTGAAGCAGAGACGACCTGCTTCAGCGTGTCCTTGCAGTTTTGATAAAGAGCGTTCTGAGCGGGGTGCCGTTTCTCTCTGGATAGTGAAGCCGCCCCCCCCCCCCCCCCCCCAAGCCTTGACTCTCTTGAGATTCGTCGTCTCCCCCTTGGGAAGCGAGTGCTCACGCCTGGACCTCGCTAATCCTATTTCGAGACACCCCTCTCCTCCTAGTCGTGTTTAGCCCCCGGTTCTGCCTAGCAGGAACTCAAAGGAGGGTCGGAGCTCAAGGGCTCCGAGGGAAGTCGTCGGAGTGCGTACCTTTGTGTGCGCGTTATCCTTTTCTAGGTTTGTTTCGTTTTTCTCACGCTTCTCATTTCGAATCCCCCCCTTCCCGTGTACGAGTTCTGCATTTTGGCAGATCAGATGTCGGGAAGGGAGCCCCTTTTCCCGTGACACTTCAGTGGTACGCGAGAGCATGTTTCGATGCTCTTCTTGCGTTTTGTCTCTTGCAGGAGCATATCCTTACGCAGCGTTTCCGCGAGGATAGCGCCCACCAGGAAACCTTAGCTTTTCGTTACGTGTCGTTTCAGTGGGCGAGGCCACGTCGTTCGCACGTCTTCAGGGCTGCAGGGGACTTTCTGCCATTTGAATTCAGACGACATAGCAGTCGGTTTTTATTACCTCGGAAGACCCGGTTTAATCGAGATGCGCAATCAGGCTGCGCTGACTTGCAGCGTGCAATCTTGCGGGCTTTTCTACCTCCGCAGGCGACGCCTTTCCCCCGGGCGGTAAAAGCATGTTCAGGTGTGTTCCATTTTTTTTTTCCTCAATCTTAACACAAAAGATCCGAGCACGTACACCTCCCGGCGGGTAGCGCGTGATGGGCTTCTCTGCCCTCCTCGTGTGCGAGAGAACGCTTTTTTTTTTTTCTCTTCTTTAACCTGATTTCGGAGAACAAAATTGGAGCGGTCGTAGCCAGCCTGTTCCGCTCGAGGAGAGCATTACAATGCTCTCTGCGAGCTTTCCCGGTCGCGGCGCCAGTACGTTTTTTCCATTACCTCCAAATGCGAACGGCACGTCACATGCACACTTAGAGGCACCATAAGTAAGAACGAGGCTGGTTTAAAGCGTTGCCTGCCTGCGCCGCATGCGGCTTTCCCACTAACCAGACCATGAACCAGACCATCCCGTTAAGCTGGGGCGCCCCTCCACGGAACGCCATCCTGTCTGGCGTTAGCCACGTGGACTAAAAAAAAATTTCACCGTCCGTCGGCTACGCGTGGCGCGAAGTCGGACCAGTTTTTCTTGTCTTTGTTTTCCGCCGGCTTTACGCGACCCTAGCGGGCATTCCCGTTCTTCTCCACTCTTCTTCCGTGCCGGCCGGAGTCGGCGCACTGCGACGCGCATTATCCTTTCAGCTCTCGACCCCCGTGAAGGTCTCGCCGCGGCCTGTGCAAGGGCGCGAACGAGCAGGGCGTTTCTGCGCACGCTGCATGAGTGCCTCGCCCTTGCCAGCTTGCATGCACTACACGCCCTTGCTTCGCTGTAGCTTCACTGCTGATGCAGTGTCGTTGCTGCGTGTGAAGAGCATGCTTACAATGCGGACCCGTGCTGCCACTGTCGAAGGCAGGCTCCGCTTGGTTGATTGGTTCGGACACCCTTGAATGAGGCCGCGTCAGCGCCCTCCCCGTGCCGTTGACGTTCGCGTATCGCACGCGTCGTTCGTTTCGAAATGGAGTGCGCGTTGCAGACCGGCCATGTATTGCTTTGACGGAACATCGATGCACATTTGCAGTCGCATGCAGAAAGACGCGAAGAGCTGCACTGACGTCGAGCGACGAGCCGCAATAAAATCATTAGCGCTTTCAATGTAAATAAATGCACTGAAGTTGGTGACATATTAGGCGTCCGCGATGCCTTAGATGGTTCGTGGCAGCGGTTGTATGCGTCAATATCTTTTTGACCGCTTGTTTAGCGCTGTTCTGTCATTTACGCAACACAATTGAGCGCCTCTCGAGTGACCGTTATGTACCAATTCGCCCAGCAATTCCGCCGTATGGCTCGACAGCGCCGTTTAGCAGCAGCGTGTCTGCAACGACGCCTCAGCGCCGTGCCCAGCTTTCCCGAGACCTGTGGAGACGCGGCAACTGGCGCCATCTATTGGCGGCCAGTAGCGAACACCGCAAGACTAAGTGGCCGTGTTTTAAATTTTCGTACCTAAAAACTTAAAGTCGCGAGAGATTATGCGCGGGCATTTTGATTAGCATAGTCGAATTTTACTCCTCGCTGCAAACTCTGACCTATAAAATGCTTCCTGCTGTCGGCAGTGGTTTTCGAATCCTGTTGACTGCGCCATGTTAGCAGTGAAGTGGCCGGATTCATTACAAACAAACATACCAAAGTTTCCGCCAACCTTATAAAATCAACGGGGTGTACCGAACATTAAAAATCCCCGCGGTAATTTTGAGCGTTCAGCGCCACGTGGCACTTGGTGACAGCCGTACAAACGAGGAGCGTTAATTTTTCTTTTTTTTGGTGGGGGGGGGGGAAATGGCGCAGTATATGTCTCGCATATCATTGGACACCTGAACCGAGCCGTATAGGAAGGGATAAAGGAGGGAGTGAAAGAAGAAAGGAAGAAAGAGGTGCCGTAGTGGAGGGCTCCGGAATAATTTCGACCACCTTGGGATCTTTAACGTGCACTGACATCGCACAGCACACGGGCGCCTTAGCGTTTTTCCCCCATAAAAACGCAGCCGCCGCGGTCGGGTTTGAACCCGGGAACTCCGGATCAGTAGTCGAGCGCCCTAACCACTGAGCCACCGCGGCGGGTAACAAGGAGCGCTTGTCCAGATTTCCTGGGCGTTATTTCAACGTGCGCTGCGCTGCCTTGGCGTCCGTGCCTTGTGTGCTGTCTCGCAATGTTCTCAGCTCGCGTAAAACTTTCCGGTCTGCCACCGTCGTCTCGGTCCCTCCTTCCGCCAACCCCCTTCAGTGAAGCGAAGCACATGTAACGTCGCATGGGCGAGGGGAGTACGGACTTCATGTCCCGCAGGACGCAGCGTCTTCGTCGTCCTGCACTGCTTGGCTGGTTCGGAATTCGTGGAGGAGAGGCGTAGAGGGATAAGGTTGTCGCGTGGCTTGGCCGACTGCTCTTTTCCTGTCGCTGCTGGCAGCGCCTTGGCAGCGTTACCGGAGACTGCGATCAGTCTTTTTCCGACGCGTCTCTTCTCTCCTCCGTCTTTGACGGCGCATTGTTATAGCGGCGCGTGCGTATCCCGCCGAGAGCTGGCGTCTCCTTTTACGTGCGCACGAACTGTCGCCGCTACCGTGGATATCCCCTATCTCTCGTCGCCGACGGGAGTGCTCTCTCGATATGCGCATTTCCCTTCCTGCCGGCGCAGCGGCGGCGACCGTACTTTTCGTGTCCACGCAGGCCGAAAGGGTCGTCATGCAGGTTGCGGCATAAAAATGTATTAGAAAAACAAGCCTCTCCCGCACCACTAAAGTATCGCGGGTAAAATAGTAATATAAAATAGTAATATAAAATAGTAATAAAAAAGTTGTGGCCCTTAATAATAATTGGTTTTTTGGGGAAAGGAAATGGCGCAGTATCTGTCTCATATATCGTTGGACACCTGAACCGCGCCGTAAGGGAAGGGTGAAGGAGGGAGTGAAAGAAGAAAGGAAGAGAGAGGTGCCGTAGTGGAGGGCTCCGGAATAATTTCGACCACCTGGGGATCTCTAACGTGCACTGGCATCGCACAGCACACGGGCGCCTTAGCGTTTTTCCTCCAAAAAAACGCAGCCGCCGAGGTCGGGTTTGAACCCGGCGGCATAAAAATGTATTAGAAAAACAAGCTTCTCCCGCACCACTTAAGTATCGCGGGTAAAATCACCAATAGTAATATAAAAGTTGTGGCCCTTGGGCAATTGGGATTTTGCCACCCGAAGGTGGATAGAAATCGATCAGGGAATGGCTCCTAAAGCGACCCACAGTCGTAGGAGCGGACCCGGGCAGACTCCCCTGATCTCCCCTAGGAAGTAGCAGGTTATGAGGGGATATGGGAAATGTGGGTGGTGTTATGGGAATTAGCAGGCAGCCGGCCACGCTGTGTACGCTGCGTCAGAAGCGCGCGAACGCACGGGTTTCTCGTTGCATTCTTTTCGGTCTGTCCAGAGTGTCCGCGGACCACCGTTGTCGGGCAGACTTCGAACACAATTCCTACATGCTCGCGCGGCGTCGAGCAATAGCTCCTCCCAAGCACCGTCCCTCGGCGGAGTCCCCAAGTGCCTACTCGCGTTTCGAGCACCCCCGTGTCATGCTGTAGATAAGTTCTGACATCAACGCCGTTGTCATCGCTCATGCTGTGCCCTCTCGTCGGCGTATGCTGTACGCTCTGCAGCGGCGCTGCGAGAAAGCCCCCTCAAAGGGATGCCGGCGGAAGTCGGGCGGGGGCTGAGGACGACCGCGGTGGAGCTGCCGCGGGTCCGCCGCCCTCGCCTCTCAAAACGGCGCGGGCCGCTGATTTGGTTTGCCGCGGTGTGACCTTCCCCTCTGCTCCGGAGGCGGCTGCAGGAGCAGCAGCAGGTCCTTTCACTCTCCGACACCCATGCAGCAAACGGAGATGTCTGGAAAAAGAAAACGGAAGAGAACGCCTTTTTCTTTACAGCTTTTCTGCCTGTCGGGCTTTTCTCGGTTCCTTCTCCCTTCAACTTCCGGGACTCACTCGGGGGTTTTCCGCTATGTCACTGTGGGGAAAGCCTGGACATGCATCCTAAGCTCGTTGTTGTGCGGGGCTTTTGACGCTCTCTCTGCGGCTCCTCTTGCACTCGATCCGCTTTAGATCTCCTCCTGTATGCGTGATAACGGCGTGTTGTTGTCGAGAAACGATGCGGGCCGCCTGCCCGGGTCACCGGGCGAATTAGACCGTGGGGAAGGCACTCGGATTCATTTTTCACCGGGACGGCGTCCCTCCCTTCCTGCATTTATGTGCCCAAAGCGTGTTTTTTTTTTTTTCGCCGCGTGTGGCTTTCTTGCGCGCTTGTTTACTACCGCTCTGCTTTGCCGAGTTTGTTGCTGTTGCGCGCGGTATACGCTTTCAGTCTGCGCGCCTGTGGCGGGCTTAATTTTGAAGGGGACTTCTAAAGTGACGCGCTATTTCTGACCACCCTTGCGTTCGTACTCTCTTTCTCCCTTGCAGGTGCGCCCTTCTCTCCTTCACTGCTTTCTTTTTCGCTCTTTCTCGCGGAAATTCACGCTCCCTGACGTTTTTTTTGTCTAATTTCTTTTTATTTTGGCCTCGCGGTTTTTGCTCTTCCTGTTCCCACTGCATCTGTGCCTTGCCTTCTCTTCTCTCTTCTCGTCCCGCATCCGGACATCTCCGGCTTCTCCTCCATATTCGTCCTGGCGGGAATTGCTTTCAGGGACTACATTTTCGCGCCGTGCTTGTGTTGCCGGGTGTCTCTGCCGTTTTGGCGTCGTGTATTATGTGAACGGCGATGTTTGTCACACGCGTACGTGGCGGCGTCATTACGGCTTCCCTCAGTACTTTCGGAGCGTGTACGTTGGTGGCGCGCTGTTCTTTCGAGCGAGGCCCACCCCCTCGGGCTCCCTCCGATGCCCGTCCGAACGAGCGTTGTTTGAGCTTTTCTTCCTTCTGTAAAGCGGTGTGTGCAGTTTCTGGAGAGCTGTTTCGCGAGTGAGCGATGTTTATACACCCCCGACTCTGACGGGCACTTCGTCAGAGACGGAACGGCCGCAAGGAGCTGTTCTCCTTGGCAGTGAGGCGTGTTTGCGATTTGGCTCCTGGTGCTAGCTGACGGAGACACAGTGAGGAAGTGTGTTCTCGTCCTAAGCTGTACCGCACTGTGACGGACCTCGCGGTAAAGGGCTTGGGATTCGAAACAACTTAGCTTAGCCAAACCTGCCATCCGCACTGGACAGCCGCTTTTCCCGTGACCATAAACACGGGATTATAAGCGCATGGAGTTAATTGTACTTGCCACATTAGTGTGGCAATGAAGTTTTTGATCAATTCGCCCTCGCCCTGCCATAAGCTTGCCGTCCCGGTTAGCTCAGTCGGTAGAGTGACGGCTCCGGTGAAGTGCTGGTCCCTAGTTCGAATCCCGGACTGGGACGAATTTTTAACCGCGAAGTTTCTGAGAAGGTTGTATAGCTTTCCTTTGTACCCGTATGATTGCGCTCGGGTGGATGTGAATTACTAATTACTCCCGTATTAAGATAAAATGATGAGAAATTCTTTTTATTTTGGCATGTCGAGCTCCAAAAGCAGTTAAAGGAAGAATGCTCGGTTCGTGCATGTATGCCTTTCTTAGCGGAATATTTTCCCCGTTTTCTATTCAACACCCGCTAGGTTGTGTACAGGGACGCAGCCCGCTTTCGGTGAATGCTTGTTTGGAAGGGTACTCTGTTGGGAACGGCACTACATGCAGTGAAACGCTCCATGCGCAGCACACCTCCCCGCCGTGGTGGCTCACTGGTTAGGGCGCTCGACTACTGATCCGGACTACCCCGGTTTGAACCCGACCACGGCGGCCGCGTTTCGATGGAGGCGAAACGCAAAGGCGCCCGTGTGCTGTGCGCTGTCAGTGCACATTAAAGATCCCCAGGTGGTCGAAATTATTCCGGAGCCCTCCACTACGGCACGTCTTTCTTCCTTTCTTCTTTCACTCCCTGCTTTATCCCTTCCCTTACGGCGCGGTTCAGGTGTCCAAGGATATACGAGACAGATACTGCGCAATTTCCTCCCCCCCCTCCCCCACCGCCCAAAAAAAAAAAGGCACAGCTCAATTCACGCTTGTGCGCAGCATGCAACCATGGCGAAGGTGACACCTTGCGCCCGAGCGCCGCCTCGTAAACACGGAGCCGGGCCACGCGGGCCACGAACACAGCACCTCATGATGTTGAGTTTCCCTTTGTTCCGGCCCGACGTGCGGTGCGGATTGCGTGACACATGAAACTACAGCTGTCGGTCCAGGGGAGGCTACTGCTTTGAGTGCGCATCCGCTGCTCGCCTCTTGATGGGTTATACCGTGTTTCGATTATAAGCCTCCACACACCTCCCGCTACACGCCTACCTCTCGTCTTTCTCAGTTGGCTCCAATTTCGCTCTACAGCCGCGTCTCCTGTTTCACCCAAACTTTTTGTTCCGTCCCCGGCGCCTCAATGTTTTCATCTTGAGTTTTCTATTTTTTTTTTTTCTGCGGCAAGAAGGCTGGACCGCGCGTCCTGAAAAGACTGCGCTCGAGTTTTGGTAATAGCTGGCTGCTGGTATGCAGACTTCGTTCCCCCAGGACCTGTAGCGGAAGAAATGAAAGTTTTTTCCCCCCGCTTTTTCCTACTCAAAAAGCCAACGGTGTCGCGCCGCGCGCACTTTCGGTCGTATTCCCCTTTTTCTATTATCCTGGCCCAGTCCTCCATGGTTGCAAATGTCGTCCTTAATTCCCGAATAGTTTTGTTCGCAAGCGGGTTTTTCTTCCTACCATTATTTTCCTTTGCATTACCTTTTGATCCTCCTTTTCTTCACACCATGTTATTTTCTCTCGACGTTCGTCGACACAAGATCGCTGTCGTGCTTTTTTTTTTTTCCCCGCGTGCAGCCGGCAGCCATTTCTCATCCCATAGCTCTTCCTCCTTTCGTTGTTTAGTCCTTGACTCAATCCTCCTCTCGCCTGTCTCGCCTTCCTACGAGGAAGTCTTTGCTTTTATTTCTTTTACGCGTCTACCGCCTCCTTGTCGCGACGGCTCTTACAGGCCAGACACGCGGCAGCACTCGGGCAAATTGTTTCTCCGGCATTTCTGCGGCGAACTGCGTGTCTATAGAAAAGCACCGTAGGCTATACACCGCGCGCTGATACATACTACGCGTTGCGAAAGGCCCGCCATCCTTCGCGTCGCTCCTCTTCTTGATTTGTCGCTTCTCATCGTCGACGCGTTTTATGGCGCGTACAACACACCGCGCTGCATATGCTTACTCGGACAATGGCCTTCCTTCCGTGTTTCAGTCCACGCGACGTGTAGACTCAACTTCTGGGTGTTTTAGGTGTTCGTCTTGTTTCGTCTCCGGTTCGCTTGACAGAGTGCGCTGCAAAGTCTGTTCGAATGTCTCGGGAAGAGTGTTCTCTCTAACAGAGCGAGCTGTGGGTCCCGCGCCGTACGTCAACGTATGCTGCGCATGCAGATGAGATGCTTGCGCGCGCTGCGTGATTGTTTCCTTGCTTTTGTCTTTGGCGTCGGCGACAAACTCCAGAGGGAGGAGAGTTCACTCCCCGTGGGGGCGCTGCGCTCCGCGGCAAACTCTCGGTGCTCCCGTTCTTTCTCTTTTGAAGCGCGTTTCAGCTGCGATGAGCGTACTCTCTGCCGACCGGGCGCACTTTTTTGTACGCAAGTCGGCTTGTTTTCGTAGTGTCTTCGTAAAAAAAAATATATATATATCTCTATAGACTCTCTGGACGCGACTCCAGTCCCGAACTCTTCCCACCCCTCAGCTCCTGTCCTACTTCCGCCCTGTTTCCCCAGAGTGCACTCTCTGCGGAGAATCGCACGCCACCCTGGGCCACATCCTCTTCGGCTGCCCTGCCTATCCTCCCCCGCAGGGACAGCCCGCCATCGGATACATGGGAGGAATGGAAGGCCCTCCTTGCGTCGCAGGACCCGGACACCCAACTTGTCTGTGTGAACAGGGGTGCCAGTGCCACGGCCCTACGTGGCCTGGACACATGCGAGTAATGTGACGGCTGTGCGGTGGCCCTGAGACCTTAAAAGGTCCAAACTCGCTTGCTAACAGTTTCCCATCCATCCATCTCGATAGACAAACCCTAGAGGACAGTCCATAGGCAATACAAATCCTATAGCAAATCTATGGCCATGCACGTTTAGTAGACGTCTATAGAGTATATAGACTGTGAATAGACAGAAATACCTGTAGGAAGGCAGTAGTCCATATGAACTCTATACTGTCTATAGACCATTTTTGTAAGGGAACACCCCCTTCGTGCTGGTACAAACTCTCTGAACACAGACCGCCGTTGGAAGCAACTATAGGCAGGCAGGGATCTGCTTTTGTGGAAATTGCTGTGCTAAACGCTACACGCATGGTGTTTGTAGCATCCTGGTGCTGTGCACATGCTATTCGAGACCCAGTAATAGAATACTCCGGGATAATTTATGCTACACCGTTTTCTTGAGCGTGCAACGGCATATATGCACGACACAAGTCATTCGCGTTTTGCATTGCATCGAAACGGAGCCGCCGCGGCCGGGATTTGGTTGGGAAGGCGGCCTGTGCGCTAAAAAAAAAAAAAAAAACTTCCCCGTAATCCGTGAAAACGAGCCATAAGCATGCGTTCCGGCGCTAGTGACATTTTTCCCTCCCTATTTCGCAGTCAAACATTTTCGCTTTCTATTGGAAAGCGGCACTAGCGTTCCAAACTGTACGTCTTAGTTTGCGTGCATAATTTGCTCGCGCCTTGGGCTCGTTCCAGCGCCCTTTCTGCAACCGTTTTTTCAGCCACTGACTAAAAGGCGACAAAGGGGGCAGTGGCGCCGCACGGAGCGCCATTGTCTCCTCATCGACTTGGCCGATGCGAGAATCGCGGGGATCTATACCCCGCACCTCCAACGAAGTCACCTGCGTAGTACTCAGAAACTGAGGTCAAAATTAATCCAGAACAGTCCGCTACGCAGTCTCGTATCCTGTGCGGAACTTTGCGGCATTAAACCTCTTACTAGAATGGAATACATTATAATTCACCGCGCTTCCCTGCGTGACCGGCTCGGGACAGCTGACGGTGACGCTTGAAGACAACACGTGCTTTGTGACCAAGCGGCTCTTATTAACAGCGCTCGTACTTCGTTATGACGAAGTTCCTTTGTTTTACAGTCTATAGGCACGCTTTAGCTGTGATGTTCAAGCGCGTCTCTGCTCTGGGTGCGTGTCGGCTACGTTAGCTCCGATTAAGCCCTACTATGTGAAGAACGCGTAATCGTTCTCCGAACCGCCGCAGGTTTCAAGCCAATATCTGTTTCCTGTGTCTGCCAGAAGAGGCGTCAACCCATGTAACGTAACATCTCCGATCCGTGCAGTCATCTGTTCTCGTTAAAAGCTGCTTGCGTTCCCAGTTGGCCGGCGGCCTTCCGAAGACGGAGACGTTGCTTTGCCGCAGCTGTTTACGGCCAGGAAAGGGCATAAGCGCGTGCCTTATCGACGTCGCGACATCCGCCGGCGGGCCGATACGCGCCGCCCTGTCTCAATCCTTCTGCCGCTAGTTCGGTGCAGGGCTTTATCCGAAGAGAGCTTAAGCCTTCCTCCAACGATAGGTCCTTTGAATCGAGGTCCAACGCCGACATTTCGGGGTTTGTTATCACTTCCGCAAGGGCACAGTCGTTCCACCATGCAGTAATACAAAAGAGCCCGTTGGACGCAAGAGGGGAGATTCCGCCTCTGCGGGATAGGAGTCGGGGGCAACGAGGGGTCGTGGGGCGGTGCGAAAGATCGACAATAATGCCTCTCCAGTTACTGTCCTGCGCATGCGCTCTGGCGTCCCGCTGTTCCCCTATGCCCTAACCGATAGGGTCACCCTGTTCCAAAAGCACCTGATAACAGCGTGTGACGCCGCGATGCCACGTCTCCGTAGCTATAGGACGGGATTTGTCGGAGACGACCGCTGGGCGGCTAAAGGGGCAACCGCTACCATTCTCGAACTGCGTTTACGCATTTTCCGTGCAAACTGTCAAAGCTCCACATGCCAGACCCCTCACGTTATAGCTGCCACTTTCCCGCACGTGTTGGTTGCCTCCACCGTAGTGCGCAAGTAGGCACTGACCGAGTTGCCGTTTCCAAAAACTAGCGACCCACACCAGCGTCTTCACCCCTTCCTCCTCTGTGTCGCATCCTCCGCTCCAATCGTTATTTGCCGTAGCGCAGTGTACAAAGTTGTTGCTGGTGTCAGCGTCTCGCGCGCGCCGAAATGAACGGCTGTCGGTTGTCTTTATTTAGAGCGTGCCTGCAGCTTCCTAGGCCGAATTGCGTGCCGTGTGCGACCAGGCGAGCACTCGCGGTCGACGCGTGTCAAGCGCCCAAACTTGTTTCGGTGCTATTAACAAGCGTCCCGATACGTCGCTTAGTCTCCGAACTGCACGCAACTGTGCACAGCTCACGTCTCCGTCGCTTGCGTTGCTGCACGGCAAGCCTGACAGCGCGACGTGCACGCGTTGCGCTTATTTATGAAACTGCGTCTTCCCTTCCTCCTCCTCCTCCTCCTCCTCCTCCTCCTCCTCTGGTTTCCAAGTCCGCTGTGCCACGCGCCACGCTCAAGGCGCGTCTTGTCGCAGCGGCCTCCGGAGCGTGCGCACTCGCTCGCAGAGAAGGATCCGTCCTTGCCCAATTGCGCGCGCGTTCTCCGCCGGATGCACTTCCTCTGGCTATTTGTCACCATTGCTGCGCGAACCGATCCGTAATCGCCTTGGCGTCGCCAGATTTCTGCCGCGAGCGCTGTTCGGCCGTGTTGCTAAGTCGCATCTTGGGTGCTTGCAGTTGCATCCGGAGCCGCCTGCCTGCTGTCACATCCGTGGCGCTGATTTGGGGTTATCTCTCGGGGCTTGGCTTTATCGGCGGTTGGCCGCACCCTTGTGTGTGAGGAGTTCCTTGTAGCGCTTTGCACATCTGTGCAACGGGCTGGGGAGATATGAAGGGTTAGGCAGGCAGTGGCGGTGCGGGGAGTGATCGCTACACGCTTCCCGGGCACTTGCTTAATGTCCTGCGGTTTCGCTGCAATTGGTTCCTCGTCGGCCGCGTTCATTACGGAAATCGTGGTTCCGATCTCCGTTTGCGCCAGCTGCGCCGACGGAAAAAAAGCAACCACGGGAGCTCGGTAAAGCACTTCACGGGCGGAAATGTGAAGGAACGGAAGTACACGCCCCCCCCCCCCCTCCCCCCCCCCCACGCGAACGCAGTTCCGTCGGTTAACAGGATGTCCAGCGACGTGGAATTGTCAGGGACATTTTGTGCACTTGGAAAAAATCGGGTAAAACTTTGTCGATGCCGTCAAGAATTGGCCACGTTAGGGAAACTGAGGGACTCTGGTTATCACGCTGGTCTGCCGTGAATTGCAGCAGAACTTCAAAGGCCCAACACATGTTCTGTTCGCACCGGCATGACAACTTTAGGGCCCCCTTCCCCAGAAAATCCGGTGCCGCCGTTGTGAGCGAGAAAGTCACGAGCATAGCTCTGGCAGGGGTGGTCCCCATGCAGAGAGCAAACTAGGAGGCAGGTGGGCCACCCAGGTCACGTGACCATGCTGCGTCATCACAACCTGCTCACCGGATTGTGCGCGAACTGCCCACCGTGGCCGGTGGCAGTTAAATTAATGATTGGTCGCTCGGGAAGAGAAACCCGGGTCGCACAAGACCCGTCGCTCGGAGCACCTGCCATCGAAGGGCGGTGTCGCATCGTTCAACCGCTGCACCACCGCGCCAGGAGGGGTATGAAGACTTCCAGGGGTCTACGAATGTAGAGAATGACCTTCTCCAGATATGTTCACTTATAAACTAGTCAGCCCGTGCCAGCCTTCCTGAAGGGTGCGTTGTTGAAAGCCTGAATGCAAATTTTCTGGCAGTACAATAAATATTGTATGACGCCCTTAAGCGCATGCGGAATATCATTTAGGGAATTTCTTCAAGTTTCAACTGAAGTTCTCTCGCTGTTCTTAAACCTCGCGTAATGTCGGACATCACCGGTCTTGTGAAGTCAAGCAGCACGAAAATTTGTGCGTAATTTTGAAACCCCTCAGTCTAAGCGCTCATGTCAGTGAGGCTCTGTTCCTGTGCTGAGAATAAACACTGCGCTTCCCATATTGCTGCGTTGATTCGCAGTTGAAGTGCGATAGCACTCATAGGTTAACTACCACTGAGGCTTGCAATTTCGGCAAAACCAGTACGCTAGGGCTTAGCAGACTTAGCAACCGGGCGCGTAGGGTACGTTTATTGAATTATTACTGAAATGCCCTGTCAAGAGAATTGTGCTTGGGAAGGTTTGCAGCATCTCGCTTCAGACAGCCGTGCCAGTGGTCGGGCAGTTTTGACCGATATATCCGGAAAAAAGTGGCAGTCGGGGATTTTGAAAAACAGTCGCTTGTTGGACCTCCCTGGATCGCTGAGAATTCCTCGCTCGTAACGTAGCTTCCTAGCGATCTTCCTCTTACTCCTACTATCAAAGCTTAAGGGGACGTAACACCCTCTAACGAGGATCTTTAAGGTCATAAAGTGGAGTGAAATGAAGTCTAGACTTAACGAGCTAGCTACCTTTCACCCCCCCCCCCCCCCCCCCCCACCTTTAGACTGCTCAGCTGGATTTCGCCTCGCGTTGTGTACAAACCGAACCCAGTACGCGCGCATTTCTGTCACGTACGCCACTTCCAGCTTTCACTCTCCTCGCTGCAAAGAAGGCCCCGTCCATTTCCATAAAATTTTTCTTTCGCAATCTGAGCCCTCCGTGTGCTTCAGTGCGGCTTCTTCGCGGTCACACCTCCCTATACACCTTCGCACGCGGGCGGACCCATAAGTCTGCCTCCGAATCCGCGTATGCGCCGATTTCGTTGCCTTTTTCCAGCCTGGCGCACCGCGCGCGCAGACCGGATGGACTCCGCCAAGCGGACACACGCTCACGCATGCACACACTTCTTGCGTAGAGTGCGCACACACACACGCACGGGCTGTTGCACCTATACACTACGTGCGATGGGTGCAGGCAGGCAGGCAGAAGCAAGGCAGGGCAGGCAAGCCAAGCCTGCGTTATCCGCTTGCGTGGTCTCTCCCAGTCAGGTTCGCCCACCACTGCCGGCGGCTTGCATTTCCGCCCGGTTCGCCTCTACACCGCGTGAACTGTATTCATGCAGCGCTGGAGTAGTCGGAGAGGCCGTGTAGCGCGCGTGCTCACTCGCTCGAGTAGGTATACGCCGCTGGCGTCTATATATGGACCGGTCGAAATGCTCCACCCGGGGGCACCTCCACCGCGCTATTGCTGCTGCCGGGATGGGGCTCAACGCACTCTCCCGTCGGCACCATCGCGCACGCGAATGTTATGCGGTTGCAGCTGCATGCGCCGCTGGTTGACTGGCTTGCGCTTTGAAATATTGACGACCGCTGTTTCGCTGTTTCGCGTTTTGCAGTTTATGCCTCCCCCACCTTATCTGCGAAACTCGGAATATGCAGCGCCGCTGGAAGGCGCGTGCTGCTCGGACTTTTCTTGGTTGGTTCGTGGCGACGCTGTGCTGCTGCTTTGCTGCATCTGTGCTTCCAACTTTGGCTCTGAAGTTAGCGTGGCTGGTGTAGCTCTTGCGTCCTACGCTTGCTGTGCGTAGATGCGTCGCGTCTTGCTTTTGCTCGCGTGTTTATTTTCTACTCTTCCTGCTTACGGCGAGACGCGTGCGCCACAGATTTATCCGCGTTTGGCATTAGGTAACAGGTGTCTGCGCCGCCACGGGCCGGTTGTTCTGTTTAGTTTGTGTGTGTCTTAAACCCTGTTAAATATCTGAGTAGCAGGCCAGATATTTATTTTTCAGGCCAACCTCTCTACCTTTTCCTATCAATAAACCCTCTCTCTAAACCCTGTTCGCGCTTTAGTGGTTTGTGCACCTTGAAGTAGCTATCTCCACAGCAGGCAGTTCCCCTCTCCTGCATTTGCATCGGCGACTGCTTCGCGAATTGCGCACGCGTTGTATTAGCCGCATACAGGCTAAACCAGTTGTCGTTTTCAGCTGCAGTCATGGTGCTGTGTCGTTGACCACCGCATACACAGGCACACTGCGTGTAACTTCCTTTTTGTAAGTAATGGCTGTGCGCGTGTGTGTTCTGCGCACTGGCAGCAACTACTGCTTTGCCCGATTCTTTCATTATTGGCCGTAGCCTGGGCCTAACTGCTTCTCAAGGCACTTCACATCCGCGCAATGTCTGACTCGGCAAACAAAACTACACGGAACGAGTCTACAGCCACGAACCCCGCATGAATTCCTTACCGGTTCGTTCTGCGTTCCTGAACCCGACTACGCAGGGCTCTTCAACGGTTTCTTTTTCATGCTCTAACTACGCTGTTTGCCGGGCAGGTTCAGGGATGTGGGCAAAGCCCCAACAGAAATTCGAATGCTCTGTCCGTACACGCGAAGCCGCTGTTTTTCCCCTGCGATTCGTGGCACCCGACCGCTCGTGTCCTATGCGCCGGATGCGTGTTTACCCACCTCGTCGGCACCCCCCGCACACCAACCGGCGGTGGCTTGCGAACGCTACAGTTGAAGACAACAGCGGCTCGCTTTACCCATTCCAGTGAGCTGCTCGTCTTCGTCATTCCGCACTGCGCGCGTGCGCGCCCTCCGTGACTTCGCATTGCGACCTGCTCGCAGCCACCGCTAATATTGACCCCCGGGTTCTCAAAACAACTCCCAAGTTCCCTTTCGTCGCCTCGTTCTTGCGCCTGTACGCTTCTTCCTCTGCCCCTCGGCAAATTCTTTCGCTGGGGGAATGGGCGACTTCGTCTCGGCACGGGGACGCCAACAGTGCCGTGGACGGCGAATGCTGCGAGTTTGGGGGGATAGTAGGTCCGTTTACCTTCGTTCCGTTTGGAGCTGGAAGAGCGGCTCGGCGTTGTGCAAGGCATGTCGAGAGCGCGGGCGGCAGGCGCAGTGCCAGTCTGGCTCGTTTGCTCACGCGTCTGCTCCCCTGACGAGCTGCTGCACGCCGTCGTGGCTTTAGAAGCGATGCGAGATAGGTTCCTCGCGTCTCGACGTGTGCGTGCGTCCGTCGCAAACTCGTGCACCCGTTTCCCCTTTTTTTTACACCGTGCCTACAGTCGGTAGGAGCATCGTGGAATCGCGAATTGCATGCTGCGTGTGCCCTGCCATATATATAGCTGCGAGGCCGGGCACAACGTACTTTCACCCTTGGGGCAGGGTTGAACTCTGCAGCGGGCCTGCTGCTAGTTGTTTTGGGGGCGCATTCCTGTGGCGTTTTCGTTCAGGGAACTAATGCCTGTGTAGCTTTTCCTGAACAGGATCTTGTCTGCCGTTTTTTGTTCACATGTCAGACTCCAACAGTCCCAGAAACAAAGGAGCATAGGGGATGCTTTTTTTTTCGTTCTAGTTATAGCTATTTTAAAGATAACTGATTAGAAAGCAGAATGAAAAATCAAATGCCGCTGGTAGGATCCGAACCCCCAACCTCCGAATTTCGCGTCCAGTGCTCTACAAACTGAGCTACAGCGGGCGGCGGTTGTCCAATCTTCCGCTTTCGGGATAATTTATCTGTAGTGTAACAGAGCCTTGGGTGTTCACCAGCTCCACCCTCGTCCATAGCGTCGGACGTATTACGTCCTTTACAACAGCAAGTGCCACGTAGGAACGTGGTACACCGGTGAGAGCCGGAGAGCTGTGCGAGAACCCTCTTATGCTATACCTATGGCATCAAGGCTGTCACAATCGAGGCCGTCGTTATGTCTCCTTGGTTAGTCTTCAGTACTTTAGGTATTACACTTTACATTCTTTTCGTTCACGGTCCGTGAGGCACTGTCGCACTTCTCACGAAGTCCACACCGATGCTTTCTCTTCCTGCTGCGCAGTTTTAGTGCGAGTTGTGATGTCTGTTGCGTCACAACTTTCCTCCGCTCGCATTCACCCAAGCGTTGCCTAATCGTCGCGACCAAATGGGATTTCTGTGTACGTTCCCGTTACGTACCGCGTCCGAAAGCGGCGCGACGTGCTAGACCCCCCCACCAACCTTTACAAGCGCCAACCAACAATCGCGTGCGTCCTCAACACAAACTCGGTCGCTCCGCGCTAATTACTCCAGCTCTGCTCGAGCCGTGTGGCTGATGAATGCACGCTGCTTCATTTCCGCGTTGCGCGTGGCATTAACGGGAAACGTCTGTGTAATGAGCGCAGCTCTCCGCGTCCGAATCTTCCGTGCAGGCATACCTCTCAACAGCCGTGACAACGCCCGGGTATGTGCGGCGTTCTCCGGCATGTCGTCTGCGCTCTTGCCGCCTGTGATTGGCCAGCTTCAGTGTACAGTTGCGTGCAGGCAGTCTAACTGTGTTAACAGTTGGTTTATGCAGTGAAAAATACGTTTTCGTTATTTTACTTGTAAGTCGTCTGCCTCTATCCCGGGAGTGCCGATTTCTTGTTCTTTTTTATTCGACGAGTCTCCATTTTACATATACGGCTGTTACCGTTGAAGGGCAACTGCATTGGTTTTGGAAATCGACGAGCTTAAATAGGTCGAATGTGCGAAACTTGCAGGTAAATCATGTGAAGTTCTTTTGGGCTAGCGTTTGAAATCGCGGTGGTTTTCAAGCTTCTCCGCAGTACACGGCGCCAGGTGGGGGGCGCATGATGACGTCATCGAAGGTACCGGTACATTTACAATACGTAAACCTTGCTTTGAAGGAAGAAAGCCAACGCTATCGAAGGCAAAGCGTGCCGAGAGTGGTATAGCAGCATCAAACGAGGCACAGCAACGTGTAGGTGACGGTAGTGGTAATAATAATAATTGGTTTTTGGGGGAAAGGAAATGGCGCAGTATCTGTCTCGTATATCGTTGGACACCTGAACCGCGCCGTAAGGGAAGGGATAAAGGAAGGAGTGAAAGCAGAAAGGAAGGAAGAGGTGCCGTAGTGGAGGGCGCCCGGAATAATTTCGACCACCTGGGGATCTTTAACGTGCACTGACATCGCACAGCACACGGGCGCCTTAGCGTTTTTCCTCCATAAAAACGCAGCCGCCGCGGTCGGGTTCGAACCCGGGAACTCCGGATCAGTAGTCGAGCGCCCTAACCACTGAGCCACCGCGGCGGGGCGCAGTGGTAATCTGAAATCTCACTTTCCGCGACGTCGCAGTGAACTTGCTCGCACATCCCCGGTGCTATGAGGAGAAGCCTAAAACTCGGTCGTTGATTACGTCACTGTTTTAAGTGCTAGCGCGAAAACACCTGGCATGATTTACCTACAGCCTATATAGAATTGAATCCTTGAATACTGCGGAATTCTCGAAGTCGTGCTGTTGCCATTTAAGGAGGCAAATCTTCTGAATAGCCCCCATCACGCAGCCGTAAGCACACCTGGACGGTCTGCTGTGATGCGCATGGTGGATACGGTAACCAGAGCTACCACATGGATCGTTTCGCTTCGTGAAGGCCATCGCCTAGCTAGCTACGCTGCCCACATGGTTTCGGGTCACGTGCGAGAGGCGAGCCCGTACTGTAGAGCTTGCCTGTCGTTATTGGGATCCAAAGCAGTTCTCGCTCTATCCTCCGCATTGCTGTTTCTTCGTTGCAGTTACCTTGCCATTCCAAGTTCTGGTCCCCATGGTTTTTACCGTTTTTTCCTGCTGTCGTAATACTGCAGTGCAGCCTGGTTCGTTGGAACTCGCTTAATTCGAATTTCCGGTTTATCCGAAGTGTCGCTTCGCACTCGTCGGTTTCAAGTGTATTGAAGGGTTCCCTCGTTTCGAGCTTGGCTTCTTCCGGCCTCCCTCGACTTTGCGCTGCCGAAGCTCCACTGTAGTGCATCCACATCCTTGTAATCGACATTGGCCTGGGTTGGAATTAGTGTCTCGAACTTAATCGCTGGAACGGGCCGCATGCCCCTGCTGCACTGTATTGGCGTTAAGGCGCGTGTGCAGCCGTTCATGAGAAACAAGCTGTATTAGTAGCGGTATGCACGTTTTTAGCCCGCAACCTTCATCGTGTGTCAGCTGTCTTCCACCCACGGCTCTCTGCCGCGCACGACTGTGCACACAGTGATTGCATTTACTGTTTAGATTTTTCTTTCAAAAACAGATACGTGGATGCTGTTTGTGCATTTGGATTGTACAGCAAGGCTGACATTAGTGCGTGGTAGACCTCAATACAAGGTACCTAAAATCAACTGTTTAAGTTGACTTTAGGGCGCGAGATTCCAGTGCGAAATTGAAGGCCGTGAACGTTGAAGGCGAGCTCGGTTTTTAAATTCTCGGAGTCGTCTTTCCGATTCGAAATATTGAGCCTCAAAAATACGTTTCTTGAAAGGTCGTAGAGTTTGCTTTTCCCGCCTTGCACATTTGTAATAAAGGCTTCGCTCGCATTTATAATGTAGACGCAGTTGACGTGTTTTGTGATAAACCAGTTACTGTCACTTCGGCGACGATACCACGCCCAGCGGCGCCATTTTATGGAGGTGAAAGGCAGGAAAGCAAACTCGATGACCTTTCAAAAGCGTACAAAGAACAGAATAGGGTAATAAACTAAATATAAGTGTCAGGGCAGCGCCTAGGGAGCGTAGCCTGGTGAGCCACACTGGTGGGGGAGAGGGGCCTGAGAAGATCTTTGACAGATTACCATCCGGCGTCGTCACCCGTGCCCCACGTGTCCACCGGCCGAAACCACGTGCCGCAGCTGATGAGCGCGCATACATGTGCGTCCACTTCGTCACCACCCCGTCTCGTGTCGTGCCACTCGCGCCGTCGGGCGATGATCCGCGGTGCGGAATGAGCCATCCGAGCTGCAACCGCCTTCCTCTCCGGACTCCTGCCGTTCCGTCTTTTTTTTTTATTATTTCACTGCTCGCTCGCGCCCCCGGCTTTCATGACGCGGCCGCTCTCGCCTCAACTCTCCGCTCCCGCTTTCCTCGATGCCAGGGCCGGAAGTTTCCCAACCTTGAACTTCGTGCATCCCCCCCCCCCCCCCTTTCCCCTCAACTTCTGGCGCAGCGCGCTTAGTCATCCTCTCCTGCTCCGCTTCGCTTTCTTCGTCCCTGGCTTCGTTAGCACCCTCCATATCTGTGTGAAAAGGTGGAGGGAAAAGGAGCATCGCTCCCTCCTTACAGAAAAGACCGGCTCGTAGCACACCCGGCTCCCGTGTGCAGTATTTATGAAAGGAGGGAGGAGGAGGGGGGTAGAGTGGAGGGAGCCTTGTCCCAGTTGCGTTGTGACCTCCGCCTCGTTCCGTCAAATAAATCCCGGACCGCCGCTCGTCGATGCCGCACGGTACGGCCGCCTCTTTTCGGCCGCAGGTCTGCGCTGCTCCTAACCGTCGCTTTTCTGACCATCCCGGCGCACTGTTCGGTATCCCGCTGAGGCGGCCCTGTTTGTACTGGAAACACAGGGCCACTCCCTTCTCCGCGCCATTCTTCTTGTCCCTCTTTCACTCCCTTCCTCTATTGCTATTTTTATTTTTTTGCTTGCGACCTCCGAGGAGCGGCGCGAACTGGCTTGTTGCCACAGCTGTTTTATGGTCCCCCGAGCGTTGGTGCCTCGTCTGGGCACGGAGTGCCGTGCGTGGCGAGTGTTTGTCGATAAACTGTGTTCTTTTTTTTTTTTTCAAGGGAACGATGTGATGAACTCTGTTGTACATCCGCCCCCCTTCGAGGGCACCCGTGCCGCTCGTTCCTAAAACAGCTCCCGAGGGGGGAGTGGTTCAGGGGGACGCAATAGGAGCTACTTTCTACTTCCTTTAATGTAAGCACGTGCACTGCACGTTACGCACGTGTTCATTGTTTGGTTCAGTTTTATTGCGCTGCTATTGTTCTTCAGACCCCCCCCCAAAAAAAAATGCTACCCGGTGATTGTTTACACAAAGCAGCGAGTGCGAGTCACTGTCGCCGTGGTCCCTTTTAAAAGAACTGGCGATATCGGTCCCTCATTCATAAGTATAAACAAGCGCCCTCTTAATAACGCGATATGGGCCACTTATGTCACGTGACCTTGTGGCGTCGTAACAACGTGCCCACCGGATTGTGAGCAAACTACCCACCGTGGCAAGCGGTAGTAAGAATGATTGGTCGCAATAGGTTTCTTGGGAAGAGCAAGCTAATATCCGTTACAAAAATGAGCATTCAGTTTCCGTCTATATTTTGTTGAGGTTTTGTTGACTCAACAGTTTTTAAATGCTAGTTCGACAGTCATCGAGTTTATTCAACAAGCCTCAATGAAATTTTCGTTGATTATTTCACAACATAGCACTTGCTGAGTGCATGTTGTTGAGATAGTTCTGAAGGCGGCTATGTGGCTAAGCCTAATTTAAGTAAGGTAGGCCTAATCGTTACTCCTGATATAATAATAATAATTGGTTTTGGGGGGGAAAGGAAATGGCGCAGTATCTGTCTCATATATCGTTGGACACCTGAACTGCGCCGTAAGGAAAGGGATAAAGGAGGGAGTGAAAGAAAGGAAGAACAGGTGCCGTAGTGGAGGGCTCCGGAATAATTTCGACCACCTGGGGATCGTTAACGTGCACTGACATCGCACAGCACACGGGCGCCTTAGCGTCTTTCCTCCATGAAACTCATCTTACCATGCGCGTTATGCTCGGTGAGACCGCAGCACCTCTAAAGACCCTTGTAAGTAGCTCAAAGTCCCCCTTTCCCAGGAAAGAAAAGTGCCGATGCTACAGTGCACCGTCAGGCCTACTTTTTGTGGAGGTCGGTATGTGCGCTCATGCAAAAGCGGCTGTTACTTTTGGCTTAACTTTTGCGTTCTTGGGTAAATCAAGGCATTGAACGCAGAGCTCATCGCATGGGAACCTGATTTTTGTCTAGGAAATAAATTAAACAAATAGCCACAATAGTTTATATAACCTTGATGATTGGCAGTTCATCACCTGCGTCGATCAAAACACCCTTGTAGAGGTGTATGTAAGGATCAAACGAAGGTAAACCTTCGTCAGTAGATTTTCAAGAATTTTACAATCCCGTCTGAGAGCTGTTGCATCCTGAGTAATGCAACGGCTGTGTTTGTGTGTGTTGTGTGTTTGCGTGCGCATAATATCCTTTTCTGTGTATTTGCTGCAGCACCACATCAACATGTGTTTGCAATACGAAGTGTGAGCACTGCAGGGTTGCCTGCATTTCTTCTTGGAGATACTGCCCCGCGAGTTGCATCTGCATGGGCCTTCCGGCGTAATAGGAATGCCTGCATATGAATTTTTTCAATTCTTTGCAGCGGCAGTTCTCAAATTATCAAAATGTCACCAATAAAACAAGAGAATTTCAACGCAACATCAATAATAAACAAAATTTCAACACAACATTAGTCAACATAACTTTAATGCTATTTCAGTGGCCAATATTTAAGACATTGCAGAGACCCTCGATGTTTTCCCATCAGGAAAGCGTTATTTCAAGGTGAATTCTCAGCATTGACCAATAACGTTTCAATTACTTCTCAACTGAAATTTTTGTAAGGGAAGTCTCGTACACCCCACCTGTGGCAGCACCTATCACAGGGCAGTTGCACATGACCAGGAGTTGCATGAGGACTCCCAGGGATCTTTTAATGTTTGATCAGTACACAATGACCAACTCTGCATATGAGGATTAACCCATTAAAGCTGTCGCGTCATATCCTTATGCGGAATAGGTTAAGTACTCCCTCCAATTTAATTCGGTGGTCGCTACGGCATCATCTGCTACCCACCGCGGATGGGAGGCTTTCTGATGGGCGCAAGAAAGCTGCTAACAACCCCATCCGCAGCTTGATGAGGAATCTTCGAGTTACGGCTCATCTGAAACCAACTTTATCGGCTGAACGGATTCTGTCATTGCTGTAGTGCTGGGAAGAGCCCACGTGTTCGAAATGCGTGGCTTTGCCGCAGTTCGCTTTATATATAAAGCCTATATAGCGCGCGGGCACTTAATTCGGTGTCTTCTTCGGCGGCTTATCGCGTGTTCAATCAGTGGCGCCACACCGCGGGCGTTGACGACAGAGCCTGAGTGCATCACGATTTCTTAAAATTCGAATAGACTAGAACTTCACCTGCCAACTCAGTTCGCCAGGCGTGTCTGTCGATGTTACCACCTATTACTAACAACAGGTAACAAGTCTACGGTCCCCTTCATTCAAGCACTACGTCGGCAGGCGATGTTGCTTCGCGACGGCGAGAGGTACACTTTAAACGGAAAGTGGAAGAGAGTAAGCAGTCTTCTATAGCGCGCCCAATTTTATAAAAGGGAGTGCGCTATAGAAGACAGCTTAGTTCTGTTTTAATCCCATGTAGGCATATTCTCGTTTAGTGTACGCTATCGTACTTCCTCCAGAGTTAGCTGTGCTGCTTTCCAGACATCAACTTCGGCGGGAAAGCCATAGTGGCGAAAAAAAATATCCGAAGTACAGCAGACGCGGATGATGTCCTCGTACACGGGTGTTCCAGCAGGGTGCCACGTCTTGCGGCAATTTTTTTTTTTTCGCACGCTGCCGGTAGAGTTCGACTGGAAGTAGTCGGGACGTCCTTCCATATTCATGCGGTGTTATATAGCACGGGAGCACAACTCTTCAACGCTTTGCACACTGTTCGTGTTTTCTTCTCTGGTGATTTTTCCCTTCAACCTTCCCATTGCTTTCTTAGATTTCATTCTTGGAACGGACGCCTGTACGCTTCAGGCCGTCGTTTAATTTTTCTTTTTTCACTGAACCATCATGTCTTAGTCCGCTGGGGAAATTCAAACATTGTATTAAAGAAACGTGGCTAGGTGGACCCTTTGATGCATGCTTGGCTGCAAAAAAAATAATAATAAAGCTAGCGCGAAAGGACTACGTTCACGAGAGGAGGTGCACACGACCGACGCTTCAAATTAATTGGATCTGTAGTACGACTTCGTTGTTGCAACTTGACCTCCAAGCTGCCTCGATGCTGAAGTACAGTCGCTTGCATATATCTCGTCTCGACGGTCGTGCTTCATTGAACCAAAACTCAAAGCCCCATACCAGTACACGGTGCAGTGTCACCGCTACCCGTTGCCGGGCTACGGAAGGTCCAGGCGCCGTACCGTAACCCGCAGTTTTTTCAACGCGTACATAAATCTCGGCAGGAGGGCGGTTCCCCATTTCGTCGCCATGGAAACAGCGCCTTCACACGGCAGGCAGTTGAATTCGGAAGCCCGCGGTTGCTGCGGCCGACTCTGCCGACAGGCCGCTATCTCGTACCACCACCCCCGAATCTCCATCTTTTTTCCCTGCATTCCGTCGCAATACACGCACACGGCTCGCACCGTAGTGTTTCGTGCTCTTTCTCGTGTAGAATATCGTACGTCTAGCCCGAAAATACGGTGGTTTCACGCGTGCCAAACCGACCCCTTCTCTCCTTGCTCTCGCGGCGATCTCTATTTTATGCCGTCGCCTCGACATCGTCTCCGCTGCAGCTTTTACTTGCACGGTCTGGTTTGTGCAGTCTATTCCCACCAGTTGCCGGTAGTTCGGCCAGACTGCGAGCCGTCGCCCTAGCGCGAAGTCTGTCCTCGAGCATACTTTTTGTTTTTTTTTTCTTCATCCCGTTCCAACGTCCCTCCTCACTATCTTCGCCCCCCTGCGGGCATATATCGCCGTCGCCCAAATGGTCGTCCGTCGACGTCGTTTACGCGTCAGAATTGCCCCTTTCACGCGGTCGTGATTGCGTCTCTCCAGGGCTGCTGCACCACGCTCCCTGTCCCCTTCCCTTTTCTGGCTGGCACCCCTCGAGACTGACTGCATGCTGCGCCGTATCGTTGGAGAGACAGGGGCAGACCTTCGCGGTCTGCTGCTTCGGACTGAGACCCGCGACGGGCAGCATCGTCCGTGATGAGTGGTTTCTTTTTCTTTTTTTCCTACCGACTGCCGCAGACATTTCATCGGCTCGCTTTTTGTTCGAAGATTTTTTTTTTTCCTTCGGTACGGGGAAGTCCATTGTCAAGTCCGTTGCGCAGTTCGCCGACCAAGGCGAGCCCAGTCTTTTCATGCCTTCCGGTCTTCTTTTACGGTTCTTTGGTCGCGTGCAACCCCGACTCTTCCGTAATCATACGCGCAACATTTTTTTTCTTCTTTTCATGCTCGAAATGTTCGCTGCTCTCTAAACTTAAATTGTGCGCAAAGTTCTGTCGTTAGCACGATATTTTCTGTCCCTTAGCGACGACCTGTAAGCGCCGAGGGCACGGCAGGGTGGACGAACAGAAGGTGACGCTGGCTGTGGTCTATAAGGCATGTACCAATATTCAGAACCCGATGCGATGGTAGCAAACTGCCACGTGTGATTGTTTGCTAATCACCAGTTGCCTTCGTGTTTTCCTAATTGTTGGCTTCTCTCGTTGCTATCGTTGTGAAGCGGGGAGGAGTCTTGGAGGTTTTCTGTCGCTGCTAGAGGCTTCTCGGAACACGAAACTGAACGATGTTTAAATATTGATAAACTGTACTGTCTGCAGGACAACTACAATGACGCCGCATACAAAGTGCTCTAATAAACTTAAATTATAATGTCGTCATGCTGTCGTCTCCTATCCCAATTGCTATAGCTGCGATCCGGAGCGAGAGTTGCGCAGTCTTTCCTTTCCTCATTGCCTCACCATACAGGCGGAGTTGAAACTGCGCCTCACCGTGCTCGGGTGGTTTGGATGTACATGAAGACGGTATCCACGGTGCCAAAAGGGGCATACTGTTATGTTATAGGTCGTGCTGGGCGGATGTTTTCATCTCTTACCTGGCCTGCACGCAGTGGTCACTCTCTGGAGCGAGTCATGTGGGATAAACCACTCATTTCGGGGCCGACCGTTGCAATAATGTAACGGCTGCTTCGCAACAGGCGAGCTCTGGTCGCAGCTCGGAGGATGCGATGCTACTTGCTCCATCCGGCATTGACAGAGCTTATTTTTGGCGGTGAAAGGACTTGTAAATTTCAGTGGCACGTAATTCGTGCCGGCATGGCATTCCGAGCCCGGTTAAATTACGAAGGGAAGGCGCCGGTAGCGGACGCAGAAAAAACTAAACCGCCAGGGGTGCATGGTATACTTGACTGTAGTTAGTCATGATATGGTGAAAAAAGGTTACTCACTAATGTTCAGATTTCGTTTATTCAGACTGATCGTGAGCTTCTGACCTACTTTATTCAGCAATCCTCACCTCCGTGCATGCATGCATACAAGAGTTTCGCGCCGACCCGACTGCCACCTATAGGTTTACCCTAAGCGTCCACACAACAGCTAAAATTTCTATTCGGCGCTCTCTGGCGTCGCCATTGGCGCGTGCCGCCAATCTGTATTCGATCCTCGCGTGCCGGCTGTCGCCACGGGAGGGCGCGGGTGTCGTCCCGCGCTTTCACCGGAAGCCGGGGCATCCTCCGCGGCTTCGCCCGTGAGTAAAGAGCTCTTCGCCATGCAATCGCAATAGTTCGATGACGCCAACCGCGTTACGACCGCCTCTGCGCGGGGGTGAGGTGCTTGCATCTTGCGACCCTGCATGTCTGCGCGTGCGAGACAAGATGTTGGGCCACGCGTCCGCTCGAGTGCACGTCTTGTCGATGCTTGCTTGCGTATACTGAAGCTTCGCGCGCACTGGCGTTATGCAGCACACGCCCCCTAAGTATATGACCCAGCGGGTAGAGCCGCGCGCGTTCCGGTTCATACTGCTTGCATATGAGCTCGAGCTCGTGGAATTCCATTTTTGGCAGCGTCGTCTGTCGTATGCGGACGGGCTTGCCAAGGCGCTGGCTTGCGTTAGCGCGGATTCAAATGTGCCTGCGTTAAAGAACCTCGTGTGATCGGTAAGCTCGACCTTAAAGTTCGCAGTAAGGCGGTGGCCTCCTGTATCTACTCGAACCTCGTTATAACAAAATAATGGATATAACGAAAGAATGACGAGTCATCTTGAAAGCTTGGTCAACACTGGCTGTAACGAACTTACGGCAATAACGAAGTGATTTCCAGGGTCCTTGACCTTCATTATAACCATGGAGGTTCAACTGTGTGTGTTCTCAATGCACAAATACGCCTAATGGGAGTAAAAAGGGGGTAAGCTGTCTGGTCAGAGCACAGTGCTATCTGATGCGCCGTACTGACGTTGCATTTACCAGGATGGTGTTCTACGCGATAATCTTCTGTGCAAGATATTCCGTTCTGGGGCGAAATCAAAATTCAGAAATCAAGTCTCGTTTTGATTTCACAATATGTCTCTTTCTTGTTCCTGTCTACTCGTTGACCCCCCACCTTCCATGATTTCTGATCGCTCTACTGCACAGTGCAGGGCAAGAACACTTTCGCGTCAGCTTTGTGTCGTGTCTTCTCTGTGTGTGCTGTCCCTCATTGCCTGTGTGTATATTTGCGATATGCACCAAATAACTCCAAAGTCGCAAGGAAAGGCAAGCCAACTGAGCTTCGAAAGGGAAACTATATCGAGCGCTATTTCGTGTTGCGCATAGCCTGGTATAAAAGTGTCTGTACTATCGAAGTTTTCATTTTAACGCACGCGACCGTTCGGAACGCATGCCTCGGAGGCGAGCACATCAGTCCATTGCCGTATACGTTGTTTCGGACGTGTTATACATCGCGGCCGATACCTGTGTGTTGTGCGAGGCCGGCGCGGATAAAAGAAAAAAAAAATCCTGAGACTGCTTAAATTAGCCCGGAGCCCTGTGCCTGGCATTTATCCCAGCATATCATACATATTTTAGTAATTGAAATGAAATGTCGTCTCCATGCCCAACGTTAAATTGATATATGAAGCCTTTCTCGAAAGGAACTGATGTGCCCAGCCGGTTGACATGGGGAGTCGCAGTTCGATTCCATCCGTCTTGCCGCGTTATGACAGCGCTTCTGTCCCGCCAAAGGGTAACGCAGCGGGCGAATATTCGTTAGCGAAACCAGCGCTCACACACGTCCACGCCAATCGACTGGAAAACTGAACCAGTGTCATCCAATATGCGGCCGGGACGAACCTCTTTTTCGCCCAAACTGTTCGTTTGCAGCATCGGAGTGACAAATCTATACATACCCGGGCCACTGGCGGCTGCTTCTTTACTGCTGCGTGGCCTGGTTCATCGCGATATACCAACCCGTAGGAAAACATTCCGGGAGTCCGGCTGTGTGCGTCTTCTCCCATGGGGCGCGGGCTGCTCGGCGATGGGGCACTGCGATTGCGCGCTGGCACTGGCGCGATTAATTTTCGCCTATCTGACGTCGCTTCGGTGTCCTGCCTTTGCAACCCGTCCGTGCCAGGCGCACGCACTGACTGCGTACTGAGTTCAGAGTCCCGTTTCACCGGTCGCGAGCTCGTTTCGGTCGTGTCATTTCGTGCGGTCTTGTTTGTTTCAATTTTACTTTTTTTTTTTCGGGAGACGCATGCCTTCCATCGCTGGGTAATGCAGCGCACCGACCGGAATGGTCAGCGATAGAAATCTTTCAACTGAGCCAAGTTTAGGCATCCGTGAGAGCCGTATCGGCTGCCTAGCTGTGGCCTCTTAGCGGGCTGGCCGGCTGTCAGCGGCTAACCGTTTGAATTATCCGATGCTCGATGGCACCAGGGGCCCGGCTTTCTTTAGTTTCGATTTGTTTAGGTGCAGTGACCGTGAACGTTTTCCTCCGATTGCGTGACAAGTTCGGCGGACTGTGGTTAATATGAAATATGAACGTCCGTCCGGCTCCTCCTCACCCGCCTCGTGCTGTGTATTTATTCCTGCGTTTTCAATCTACCCATTTTTTCGCACTGCCCCTTCCCTCCCTCAGCTTATCCTACTTTTCTGCGTGGGGCGGCTGTTCCCGATGAGCAGACTCCACTTATCCCTGTCGTGACCTGTATCCCGCCCCGACTTCTTCCCAAGATCATCTGCACGAGATCTCACGTTCGCCTAGCGAATTCCTCGTGCGCAGACGAGAACACGCGGACGCTTTGGGAAACATTGTCGTATACTGTACCTAAAGTCGTCCCTTTGCCGTGCTCGATGAGTTTCTTGCAGCGAAGTGAAATGACAAATTTAGCGCCACCAACAGCGCTCTAAATCCTCCGCAAACGCAGCGTAGGTCGGCGAAGATAACTGCGCAGTCGTTTAACGCTCGTTTAACGCGCAGTGACGCCCGGTGAGGCGAGCGTCCGCACGCGCCTTGTTTCGCCGCTTTCATAGCAGCCGCCGCGCTTGAGCCTGAATTATTCGCGGCGCTTCGGGGGAAAAACCTTCCATTACGACGCTACGCAGAAGACCCGCGCATATACGCTCTCGGCCGATCGATGAGCGCCGCCGTACTTTTTCCTTCCTCGCTATTGTCTGCATAATTCCTTGCAGTGTTCCGCTTGGAAGAAGCTTCGCGGCCTGTGACTGTATCCGCGCTTGGACCCGATTAGTATGCGGCACATGAGCGAATTCTTTGAACGGCTCTCTTCCTTAATCCGCTCGGAGCTGCCGTGTAATCCTGTACAGCTGACGGCAGGTTTCTTCGGAGTTGCTGCTGCTGACAGGTCCCGTTATGGACGTTCGCCTATTAGCGAGTATCTATACCCGTAAGTCTATACCGTGTAACGGAGAGCCCCCGCACGCCCACTCAGGCTTAGGCGGTGCTGCACGGAACTATCCCGGGATGGGCCGTGTAAGTATAAGCGCGCTGGTCGCTTCTTTAGTCGCGTATGGACCGGGTGGCGGCTCGGACTCGGCTCTTGTCCACATAATGTGGTGCAACGGCCAAGTATAAATGTGCGCTTTTTTTCCTACTAAAAGCTGCGTGTTCGTTCTTCCTGGAACTCATCTGGTGACGTCACCGTGCTACCCGCGCGAGCGCGACAGGCTTAATGCGAGGATAATGGCCCTCCGAGGACGTGGCTTTCTCTCTGCCCAGGGCTGCGGAGCAGACCACCGCGAAGGGGGCGACGATGGTTCGCGCCGCGGCGCGCGGTCTCGGCCGTTCTGGGTGGGTGCGCTGCGGTGGTGCCTTCCAGTACCGTGCAGTTTCGTGCCTTGCGTCGGCATCTTACAACGGTTTGCAGTTGCGATAGACGCAGATTTCTCGTTTTGCAGGTATTTCTCCCTGTCGCTGTGACCGACTGTAGATTATATTCCGCTTGGCTTGGCTTCGTTTTATGTAGAACGGTGTTTTCGCGCGCAACAGTTACAGGCCAGCGAAGCGCCTTGCAAATCTTCGCCGCCATTCGCCACTGTTCGCTGCAGTGACCTGTTACCTGGCTTCCGCGTATCGAGCGGCAAAGAAACGTCATTTGCATTCCTCCGTCGATCGATTAGTGTTCCATTTTTCGCTGCGAGGCATGGTTCGTACGCCTGCACCCCCGCGGATTTGGCAGTTTGCTTAGCAACTGGTCGTTGTTGCTGCACGCGCATGCCCAGTCTCCCTGTGTCGGTGTCATCGCCCCCTACCTGGCACTCGGTGCTACTGCGCGGAACTCCGCCGCTTATGTCTGGTAGTGCGTGGGCGGAGAGGCGACGCTGTTTTCAAGGAACTCGACGCCTGCGACGATTACGCGAAATGTGCGTTTAGGGACGCACCCCGTACGCGGCGGGCCCCTTTCGCGAAGTCCTCGTCACGGACGGTGGTTACCACCTTTTTTAAATTTGTTTTCGCCTATAAACTCCGCTGCAGATGAGACCCACTGTTAAACCAGTCTGCCGGCAAATGATAACCCGTGCCCGGGCCTGCCGTGACCTTTCCTTTACTACAACTACTAGGGTTCTTTTTTTTTTTCATAACCTTCCATTTGGTGCGGAGTATTTACCAGGATGTTGGAGACGCGCTGCTTTATTTTTGCGTTGCAGGTATCATTACGAGTGAAAATAGTGTGCTTGCCTTGTCCGCAGCTCTCATTACACCGCTTGCGCAGCACCTGTGTGCCCTGAAATGTTTAAAGGTACTGTGTACCTTACAAGGCATCACTGCAGCCGCCATTGCATCTTAAAGGGTTTACGCTGTTAAATGCGCTCGAACATTTATGCCCAGTTGTTGTATGCAGTACATTCCCAATTCCATTAGTGCTGTACATTGCATTCATATCTGTTTGGACGAAATTCGGTAGTACGCTAGTCGTGGCGCTGTTCACCGGCCTCGCTGCAACAGAACGTATGAGAGCTAAAGTTGTAGGCTATAGCAAGAGAATATCTTGCCGTGCTGTTATCTGCGCTTGAAGATATTCGAATTAACGCTACGTTTAACTGACACTATCAAGCCTCTGTATGTCCAGTAGACATCCAGTGCGCTCAAATATGTAGCTGCAGTAACTGACGCATCGGCTTCAGTGCAGTCGCTTTGAGGTGCTGCCGTTGCAGACGGCGAAGCGTTCGCGAAACGTGGCATTGGGCCATGAGACCAATCCACACGCTGATGCTCTACGCATTGGTGTCCGCTGCACTATAGAGGCACCATTTGCAAAACGGTAATATGTTCGTCCAATATCGGTCCGAAGATTCAACATCGCGCTAACACTGGACAATAAATGCACGCAACACTATTCTGTGCGTCGTCCCGTCGTGGCCACTCTGCGTTTAATCTTAGCATACGTAATCGTCACGGTCAGGGAGAGTTCCACTTAAAGAGTTGAGGAACGTCGCGCTTCGCGAATCCTTCCGCGTAAAGCCCACGTTCCCACTCCCGCAACCGATTGTCTCGGCTCTTTCCTGCGCCGAGTCGCGCCATTACCTATCGCATCGCGGCGCTCTCGTTCAGGCAAGGGCTGCGGTTGTTCTAGAGAAGGTGGCGCATAGTATTGCAAGTATACCAGCACTGAGCTGTGCCATCTCCAGACTCCTTGTTATGCGCATCATCGCTCTTTCCACCCTTTCCTCAAGACACGGTTCACGCATGGCCGCGCCGTGCATGCTTCCATTCACTAAAGCCCGCGACCCTTTTAACTTTCATGGATGTGGCGCGCTCCGCTCTTCTATACGCTTTCCTCCCCCGCTCAGTCTTTCACGCGATGGCGGGTACATCTTTGCCAGTGACCCCTCCTCTTCGTCCGAGAGGACCTGCATAAAGCGGCGCGTCCATTATCTCTGCGCCGTGCTCGTCCCCGTATACTGTGTGCTTGAACCGTCGGCCCGCGCGCGGTCATTCAGCGACGTCTCGCTCTCGCGACCTCCGCGCGCGCGCACATCTTTATCCGCTCGTTATCGGACGCCACCGTCATCCCACGCGTCGCGAGCTCCTCCGTCCAAGCGCGGTGCGACTTGGAAGGTTCGAGTGGGCCGAGCCATCGGACTGGTTCGCGGATGGAAGGGCGCGCCTTTTTCTCCCTGGCCCGTGCAGTCCGCAGAGTGCCGGTTTCCGGCCACTTCGTTCTGCTGCCTGCCTGCCTTCCTTCACTGCACAACACGCTCATTCATTCCTTCTCTCTCTCTGCCCTCGACCTGGTCTTTATTTATGTAAAGTTGTGGGCGTTTGTTGCCTAACGAGGCGGGCGGCGTTGCGACGGTTTCCCCCTTTGTCCTCATCCTCTCCTCCGCCTACCTCTCTGCACGTCCTCCGGTGGTCATTCGCGTTTATTTGCATCGATTGCCGTCGGTCGGCGCCCTGGCTTTTTCTTTTTCCCGTCGTCCCTGCCGTATGTGAATGAAGTCTGCTGCCGCGTTGCTCGTGCCTCAGCGCGATTTGAATGTCCTTCGTGGGCTGCTCCGCCTTGTGCGCCATGCCGTGGTTCCGTCCCGAGTCAAGGCTGTACTCCGAGCGTTCTTCGGGCTCCTCTCCTTTTCAACCCCTTTTGTCCGCGCGTTAGCGTCAGATGCGATGTCGCGTGCACAGTTTAGGGGATGGATACTTTATGCTGCGCGGGCCGCTTCTTACCACTGCATATAGTATACGGAAAACGGTCGTCTTGTGGCGGCTGCGTTTTTATGGAGGAAAAGCGCTAAGGCGCCCGTGTGCTGTGCGATGTCAGTGCACGTTAAAGATCCCCAGGTGGTCGAAATTATTCCGGAGCCTTCCACTACGGCACCTATTCCTTTCTTCTTTCACTCCCTCCTTTATCCCTTCCCTTAGGGAGCGGTTCAGGTGTCCAACTATATACGAGACAGATACTGCGCCATTTCCTTTCCCCCAAAACCAATTATTATTATTATGAAAGCGTCAGGCTGCTGGCGTCGCTGCGGACGAACCGATATTGGCGACGGCAGGAAGTTAACGAGCTCCATAGCCTAATCCCACATTGGCTGCGCTTCTGTGTTGCTGGTTTCGCTGTTATTTTATCCATTGCCTTGCGCGGTTAGCGTCATGCGCTAACTGCTTGTATCTGCAAGCACCGGATCCTCCTTAAGAGGACCTCGCGGCTAATAGTGTTCGTTGGCGGCGCTGGAATTCGTCGGCTCGCTTTGAGCGCTCCCAAAGAGTGGCTCCCGGAAGATGCGATTAGTCCGCCTCGAGGAAGAGGCGACGATCGACGCCTTTTCCCCGGCGCCGTATAGCTGATCGAAGCAGACCGGATGGCTATTTGTCAGGTTCAGCCGGGGGTTGCTTGAAGGTCAGTCAAGTTTCGGGCTCTTCTGTTGTGTGGAGGCGAAAGCAAAGAAAGGTTCGTGCGTTTGCAGGGGGTAATAGATCATATAGGAGTGTTTCCCTTACGGTCATATATTGTCTACGGCTGTGCAAATTAGACTATATTCACTGCCGAAAGGGTTAATAATTAATAATTGGTTTTTTGGGGAAAGGAAATGGCGCACTGTCTCATATATCGTTGGACACCTGAACCGCGCCGTTAGGGAAGGGATAAGGGAGGGAGTGAAAGAGGAAATGAAGAAGGAGCTGCCGTAGTGGAGGGCTCCGGAATAATTTCGACCACCTGGGGATCTTTAACGTGCACTGACATCGCACAGCACACGGGCGCCTTAGCGTTTTTCCTCCATAAAAACGCAGCCGCCGCGGTCGGGTTCGAACCCAGGGCCGAAAGAGTTGTAGCGGCGATTGTGTGCGATTACTTCAAATTAATTTCGAGATGGCTCGTTGATCGTCTTCCGGTGAGAGTGCTTTTCTTACTCAAGGAGCCCCTCTGTGGTCGCTGACCTTTAGACTAGCGTAATCTGTGGCTGCAGCCAATCGCCGGGGGGCTCGGAAGCACGTGTCCGAGACCTGATTTATGCACTCCGAGCAATTGGGCCCACCGCTACCGCACGGCAGCAATGCAGCAATGCCAAATCGCTATCGCAAGTGCTGTGATTTACCTTTTGCGCTTGCACGCCTTCACACTTTACTCGCTCCATATGCATCGGTTCACGTTTTCATAGCCGTAAGCACGCGCCGGCGTAGTGCTCGGTGCGACTCCGACGTTGTCCGCATAAATGCCCCTGTGCAGATGTGTATTCTGCCTCCCCATTGTTCGGGAGCGCCATTTGTCATGCCGGTATAGGCACTTCCGCTTTGCAATGGAAAAGTGCTTCATATCGGTCTGCTTACTTCGCGTCTGATTTCGGCTGTCTTCTGCGGCTGCTCGCGTTCGGTTTCTTTAAAGTGGAGCGAAATAAAAAAAAGTCGAAGTCCCAACACCCAGCTTGGTGCACTCGTCTGTGAACGTGAAGAGTAGATTAATGGGATGCTGTGTTGAGTATCGGTGTACGGAACTCGACCCGGTGTTTTCGGCCTTCTGACGTACGGCGTTCGTCGCGTCTCGAGACAAGACAGTGCGCGATTAACTCGAGCTCCTTCCTCGTAAATATACGGCGTACGTAGTACTACGGCACGAGAAAGGCGAGAAGAGACTGGCCCTTCTAATCGCGCCCCGTGCCACGACTTGGCACCACCGCTCTGCGCGGCCCGCCCTGATTAGGTCGTCCTTGGCGGCAATCTTGGCTGCGCCCGTGGAAGCTTGCCGCAGATTCGGATCGTTCGGTGACGGATACACGCCTGGTTATTCGCTCCTTGTTGTCGGAAGTTGTGCCGCCCTGACACCGCCCCCGCCCACTACACGTGGAGCGACTCTGCTATACATAGCGCACAGCCCAAGGTCGCTGGATCGAATCCCGGCTGCGGCGCCCGCATTTCGATGGAAGCGAAATGCAAAAAAAAAAAAACGCCCGTGTGCTGCGCTTTATCGATACGCGTTAAAAAATCTCGGGTGGTGCAAATGAAAATTAATCCGGGACCCCCTCCCCACTACGGCGTCCCTCAGTCATGGACATGCAGCTTTATTTAGATGCTACACAAATCCTATACCAGCGGCCTATAGAAAGCAAATTATTAGGGATGACGATTGAGACGGGAAGTGTGTTCGCATCTAACCAGCGTTAGCTGCAAGCAGACATGCGGACAGCAGGTGACCGATGGTCGTTAAATGTAGGTAAATTCCAAGAGAAGGCAGGCGTAGCAGGGGGCGTCGTCGACTCGGGTTTGGATGAGATTCGAAGTTCGCGGGGATATGGTGACAGCAGTTGGCGCAGGACATGACTGGGATGCGTGGAAGAGCGCTGTCCTGCAGGGGACGCAGTCCAGCTGATGATCGCACCGGAGGAGAGCGCAGCGCTTCTGACGCCGCTGTTCGTACGGCGTTACGCTCTGTTTACTATATAGCTTCATCGAACACATGCTTGTTATGCGTAGATGAAACGAAAATATGCCGCTCGTGATTATGCGCGTTTCACCGTTATTCACGCAGTGTTGCAACACTACTGCGCGATATTCAACCGTGCCTGAAGTGTCCGACCCTGTCGGCGGCACCCAGGCTTTCTTTTCCTAGCGGCCTCAGAAAATTAACTTCGCCATTATGGCTGCGGTTTTATGGAGGAAAAACGCTAAGGCGCCCGTGTACTGTGCGATGTCAGTGCACGTTAAAGATCCCCAGGTGGTCGAAATTATTCCGGAGCCCTCCACTACGGTACCTAATTCTTCCTTTCTTCTTTCACTCCCTCTCTTATCCCTTCCCTTACGGCGCGGTTCAGGTGTCCAACAATATGTGAGACAGATACTGCGCCATTTCCTTTCCCCCAAAAAACCAATTATTATTATTATGTAATCAGTGAGCTATCCGCTCACTGAATGCAGTAGGCAGTTACGGCATACGCTACGAGGGTCGTTGTTTCAAGGCCGCTAGCGGATGCATTGAACCGCGATTTCCTCGTAAGAAGCTTTAGTGATTTCGGGGTTTGCAGAAAGTTTGGATTGATCAAAGCACGGTGGCGGTGCTCGGACTCCGCGGACCAAGAGAAAATAAACGATGTTGCACAGCGGCTAGCAAGCAAACACGCGGTGTTTGCGAGCGGCGTGATGCGCCAAAGGCATTTTCCAGGAGTAGATAAGCTTGACGCACTTGGCTTCCCCGAAGCCCTTCTATAAACAGGGTGAACGCATGGCCGCGGAACGCTGCTGCTTCACTTGCGCACATGCAGGCGCCTGGCTTTCTGAGTAAGCGTGGGCGATGCGCGGCCGGCTCAACCTTTATTTAACACCTTGTAATGTTGACCGTATACATAGACTACAGCGCCAGGTTTTAATGCTGTACTATAACCGTGCCTTTAGCCGTGCACGCTATTTTTATGCAAGTGGGCAGAGTTAACATGAAACTGCAGATTATGCATTTCCCGACGTTGCTGCAAGCTGGGTTTCTTCGTGAGCAGTGGCTATTTTACGCGCTTATGACCCAGTTGCAGCATGTACAAAATTCAGACCTGGCAGTTTCACGTAGACCCGTTGCGGTGGCTCAGTGGTTAGGGCGCTCGACTACTGATCCGGAGTTCCCGGCTTCGAACCCGACCGCGGCGGCTGCCTGTGTGCTGTGCGATGTCAGTGCACGTTAAAGATCCCCAGGTGGTCGAAATTATTCCGGAGCCCTCCACTACCGCACCTCTTCCTTCCTTTCTTCTTTCACTCCCTCCTTTATCCCTTCCCTTACGGTGCGGTTCAGGTGTCCAACGATATATGAGACAGATACTGCGCAATTTCCTTTCCCCAAAAAACAATTATTATTATTATTTCACGTAGATGTTTTTTTGTCTTTTTAGTTGGCTGTCACCAGCCTCGTATCTATATAGCAGCATTAATCATGATTGATTCTAATTTGTCACTTTCCCGCAATCCCGTCTCCTTTTGTCTTTATTTTTTTCAACAGTGCCAACACCTTTGCATAAATCGCTCCTTCCGTATACCTGCACCCAAGGCATTGTGCATGCACACGTTCTGAAGTAAACGTGGAACGCCCCAGCTGAATTTGTGCCGACCCGTCAAAAAGACATCATAGGCATGCACCCGGCAGATCACGGTAGACAGATGGAGCCGATGAGATGCATGAATATTGCGAGGCGCTGCGCCAACGTCACTTTTCGCTTGCCACTTTACGTACAATTCCTCAACACTAAGGGAGTTTTCATGCTGCTGCTGCGTTCTAACGTTCCCGTGTTCGCTCCGGTCGTCGAGGTTTCATTCACTAAACTACCGCCATTTAGCCTCCGCAGCGCTCCGATTTCGTTGTTACTCCCTATTTCACTAACCGTCGCCAGTGGTGCGGAGCTATAGTTAGCTCCACCTGTGCGCGCAATTCCATTCACCATTTTTCCGATCTCTTCTAGCTGCTTTCGGTAATGTGCAAAACCAGCTGGTATTGTATATACGTCAGTTAGTATAGAGGGCTGTCCTCCTTTTCGGCCGCTTTCATTTTAGACAATTTCTACGGTCGTGTCGCAGACTTCGACGACGGCGTCCGAGTCAGTGGCAGGCCGCGTTTAAAAAAGGAATAACATACGCCTTGCCTCCTCCCCCAGCCAGCCAGTCCGTCCCGCCCGCCGTAGCGCTCTGCGGCGCGGTTCTTGACAAGTCGCAGATGCCACCGTCGCTGTCTCCGCGTGTTTACACGCTCCGTTCGCTCGCGTCCGTACGGGCAGAGTCGTCGGGTGTTCGCTGAGCCCGTCATTCCCGGCGCGCTTCGGTGCCTCGTTGCGTGGCCGGGAATTTGTGGCCAATTCATCCGGTCGTTATGCGTTCCCGGGGGGCAGACAGGCTCGTCGAGCCTGCCTGCCTGCCGATTTGCTGGCTGCCACGCGCAGCCGATCCGTCACTCACACAGTGAGCGCGTGTACGCGAGACGGCCGGACTCTGGTAGTCGTGCGTCGGCGCCTTCTGGCTGGGCCGATGATGCGCCGCTAACCTTGGAGCGTTGAGGTCCGCGTTCTACTTTTCACTTCACGTGCGATTTGCGTCGTTCTCGTTCGCGATATATTTTACTGCTGGTGTTCTGGCAGTCTCGGTGCATCGCGATGAGACGCCACAAATTGCCATTGCTTCGGTCGTCCTGCCTTGGGCCAAGGCACTGTGGCAAAGCGCAATTCATCCCTCTCCCCCACCCCCCTAAAAAAAGATACACCAAGTACACTTGTGTGCACCGCCGTAATCGTGATTTCTGAATCCCACGCTACGGTAACGCCATCGCGCTGGGCTTCCAGATTCCGAACCTGGAGAACCTTTTCAGCTGATTTGCGCGCTATTTCTGGAGCTGTCCTCAGGCTTGCGTCGATCAGGCACAAGGTACTGCCGGCTGCAGCGCGTCTGTCACGTTGCGGCGGCATGCCGCCGCACGCAGCCTTGGGGCCTGTGTGATGCAGCGTCCACCGTGCGTTGTATGCGTGCCCCCAAGGATCGAGGAAGGTCGTGGCGAGAGCGCGCGCACGCACACACAGCCCGTCTCTATAGATATCGATTGGTCATGGCACTCGGCTACCGTGGGCCCTGCATGCGTGGGTGTGTCGTCGTCACGGAGCCGCTACCAACGTGTCCCGCAGTGGTGATAGAGAAGCCCATCCCGAAGACCAAGTTAGCTCCGGCGGCTCGATTCAAAGGCGGCGCTATATATCGGCTCTTCAACGACCTCCTTGCGTGCCGCGGGGAAACTGACGTCAGCCGCGCTTGGGCAATGCCGCTGCAGTGGTGGCTGAGGGCACGGCCCGACCATGGAGTCCATCTTTCCTCTCCTAGCGTTCTTCGACGACGAGTCAGCGAGCGGGCGTATCCCTAGCTCTTGATCGGTGTGCGCGATGTAACTGCCCGCTCCGAATCGGGCACTGTAGCGGGGCAAGCAAGGGAGCCCAATTTAGTGGCGTTTAAGGTTAGTCTCTATTTCTTTCGCGGAGAGCGATCTCGATCGATTCCGGGTGCCCTTGAGCTCTGCGAGCTATCGCGATTATGATTGCGTAAACGGGACGCGCCGGAGGGGCCACAAATGAGGCGATTGCAAGAGCGTCTAATGGCTTGCTCAGCGCAGTTTCGGAAATGAGCTTTCCTGCGAAGCGCGCTTCCCCCTGCAGTGCACAGATTCCTGTCGCAAGCCGGGCGCTCCGTAGTGGCGTGTCGCTTGACGTTAAAAAGAAAGCGGCAGGATTTGTTAAGCTGCTTAACGACGTTCAACCATTGAGCGGAGGAGGCGCAGATGCAAAGACGATAAACCCCGAAGAGTAGGAGGCACGCTGCTGCTGCTGCTAATGCGGGACTCCGATAATTGGCAAATTTGCACCGCCGTATAAACCGTCGCTGCTTTCCTAGGCAGCGTTTATAGCACAAGGCGTGTTTTTGAGATGACACCGGCGTCCCGCAACGCTTATACGAGATTAGCCGTGACTGCTCCTGCTGGTGACAGCGAAACAAGCCAAGCCCAGCGGGCACCGTTGGTTCTTGTCAGCCCCGGGCACGGGCCGATATTGCTGTCCCGAGGCTTCTGGCCTCGTTAGCCTTAACCTCGGGCCCTCCTTTGTTCCCCTCTGGAATATTCGCGAGCAGCTGTCTCCTCTTCCTGCTGTTGCTGCGGCGGTGGCTGTCTGGCTGCTTGTTAGTCGCCGAACGGTTAGCGTTATAGCCTTGCCTTTGTTCGTTTTCTGATCCTTCGTCGAGGCATTCCAGGCCCCGACCTCTCCGGTCTTTCTTCCGCACGCTTACAACCCTTCGGTACCAGCAGCTGCTGCTGCCTGTCCGTACGGTATTACGCAAAACCCAACTTTTTCTTTATACTCCACCGACTGAGGGCCCAGAGAAAAGACAACCTGAGCGCGGCAGCCTTTTGTCTCTCCTTGGCGCGGAGAAGGGGGGGGGGGGGGTCGCAAGGAGAGCCAAAGAAGCTCACGGCTGCTGACGCGAGCCTCGCTCTCTTGGTGACACGCGTCTAGCTCCCGCGCTTTCACGGCGCGGGCGCGCGTCGCGTCAGCGCTGTGGCGTTGCGGCTCCTGGAATCCCGCTATATTGGCTCCGTCGCGGCGGCACGCCACCTCCTGTCGCACCGACAACAAACACTGGCTGCGTCGAAAAAGCCGCGGGGCTTTTCCTTTGTGTCCGTGGCTTCGTGCTTTTGCCTCGCTCTTGTCCCCTGCTCATGGTCCTCCCCACCCGCTTTTTCAGTGCCTTGCGGAGCACCACGCTTGCCATGGCTTACCTCGCCTCGGCAGTCGTTGGGCGTTGCTTGGCAGTGCGAGGATTAAAAAAAAACAACACAGGACCAACCGCGCCTCTTCGCATCCAGGAAGGCGAAGGGAGGGGGCGCCTGCGAGGGACGCCCTGCGTCCGGTGGCTCCCTCCTCCGCATCCTCAGTTTCATTGTTCATCACACCCTGACTCCGCTCTGTCGTGAGGGGGTGGAGGAGCGGGCCGAAAAGCTGCTCGGCCTTTTAGGCTTTGGGGCCATGTTGGGGGCCCTCCCACCGAGGTCTCGCCCTCTCTTCGGTTGTGCATGCACGGCGGTCGCTTCTCACTCGATGCCCCCGACCCGATAGGCGCTGAAAAGTTGACGTCGACTTCTCGATGTGCCCCTTTCTTCTACCCATTCTATTCAGCCGCCTGTTCGCACTCGGGCGCCTTTGGGGGCGGGGTTCGTTTGTAGCGTTCCCTGTACAGTGGAGCTCCTCCCGAGCCGTTATCACCTGTGGGGCAGAGCGACTCTGTCACTGACGCGTCCCCGTCGGCTTGCATTGTTGCGGAATACCGAAGGAATGCGTCTCGGCGATAAAATGCGCGCGTAACATTTCTTCGACGTGGGCGCCCGTACAAGGTGTCGCCCCTCAGGGACCTAGTATTGGTATTTTTTTTTTTGTAGCGATAGCTACATTACGGTAGCATTTCGAGCCTTCAGCGTGGCGGTGCCGCCACGCTGTCACGGGGTTGGTCACGTGGTGCGGAGCAGCTGCCGGCGGCGCGGCGCCGTGGCTGATCACGTGGTTGGTCACGTGGCCAAGTTCCACTCGGCCAGCTGTAGCTATCGCGCCACTCTAGGTTTAACCGGAGCTAAACCACCGCCAATTTTTTCTGCTCAGTTGAGGAGTGAGGCGCAGTACAGGTACAACGATTATCACTTCAACCGCTCTCGCAGGTTCTTACGTGGGCAATCGGCTCTGTCGCTGCCAAACGTGCGTAACTGCGGCCGCACCTGTCGTCACTGCAAACGAAACGCGTGTACTGGTTAACCAGAGAAAACTTCTTAGTCAGGGGCACTGAGCACTTCACTGTCTCTTACACATCAGAGCCTTTGCATATGACATCGTCTGCGCGTAGGCGTGCACGGGTATTTCAATAAGGTCAAGGAGTAGGGGGCGTATGCGCCCCCTCCTCCATGCCACTTTGGGGGGCCACTGCTTTCTCTAGTGTACGCGTTTGTTGATTCAAGTGGGCTGTGGGGGAAGGGGGTCTTTACAATGCCAATTCAGATGGTCAGTCAAGGTGCGCTAAGCCCATGCGGGCCTTGCATTACTGCGCTGCTGTCACTGTTGCACAATGCCAATGGAAGCTGTAATCTATTTTTTCCCCAGCGCTTATCTCGAAGGGCTCGCTGTTTACGAGGCTCGCATTTCGTGCCATTTCCTCATTTCGCTCGTTAGCGCCTTGACCCTGGCGTCGCCCCAATCAGCATCATTTTCTGGGCACATTACAAGTCCCGCGCGTGACTCTAACCCACGACGTTTTGGACGCATGCCATAGGAGTTTTACTTCGGAGCCGCTGTATCGGTGTTTGCGGGTAAGCGTGCTGGTGATTCTTCTCTGGTTAATCGCAAACCACAACTTATTTACAATTATCTGGGCGAATCCAGCATACCTCATATAGCTCGTGCCGCCGCCGCGGTGGCTGAGTGGTTACGGCGCTCGGCTGCCGGCCCGAAAGACGCGGGTTCGATCCCGGCCGCGGCGGTCGAATTTCCATGGAGGCGAAATTCTAGAGGCCCGTGTACTGTGCGATGTCGGTGCACGTTAAAGAACCCCAGGTGGTCGAAATTTCCGGAGCCCTTCACTACGGCGTCTCTCATAGCCTGAGTCGCTTTGGGACGTTAAACCCCGATAAACCAAACCATCATATAGCTCGTACCGAGCGACCCGCCCAGTGCTAACAATGACAGTGACGCCGGCATTATCGACGCCTACCTCATTCAGTGGTGGTTCCGTGTCGAGCAGCGAGCGGTCAACGGTCTCGCCTTTGGGCGGTCGATGCCTTTTTTTCCGTGCTCTTCCAGCGGCAACGCCACAAAGCGCGCTGAGCAGCTTGGCACTGTCTGTTTCGCCCCTTCCACCCTCCACTCTCGCATGGCAGTGGCGTTGTTTTGGCTGGCCCTGGCGTGCCAACGAGAGGACAGGCAAGCGCCATCAACAGCGGCAGCTTGAGGGTTCGTCTCTCATCGCCCCCTCCCCCGTCCTCCTTGCTCAGATGGGAGGCAGTTTTTGGGGCAGGAAGTGGCTCGATTGCGGCGGGGGAACAAGCCGGGGGTGCGGACGACGCAAGAGGCTCGCGGCTATTGCCCTCCATAGCCTCCCCCCCCCCACCCCCCCCCTCGACCCTGCGACCATCGCGCCCAGTGGCGGTGGCAGAGGGCATCGGACTCGGCCGTTGCCGCGCTTTGTTCCCCGCATCATCTAGCGTGTGTTGTAGTCTCGCTTTATTTCCTTTCTACTTCTCTTCGCCAGCCCGAAGTTTCTTGTGCGTGCCGCAGTTCCCGCTCCCCGGCCACCTCAGAACCGCGCGTCGTTGTCAGTTTGTACTTTCACTTCCGGTGTTCGTTTTTTTTTTTTGGTCTTCTTCCTGCCTTTTCCACGGAGTCTCCGGGTTCTTTTCTTCTCTCGTGTCGTACTTTTCGTTCCTTCGCTCTTTTTCTTTATTTTTCCGCGCCCCGTGCGTTAACGTGCACTGATCTGTGGGCTCTTTTTCGCGGCAAAAACGGTTCTCCCCCTCCCCGCCCACTCCTGTAGCTCCTCCTCAATCATTTCCCGCGCAGCATCCGTGCCCAAACTATACTTTTTCATGTATATATGCGTACGTCATTGTAAAGCGTTTTTATTCTGTCGTGCGTAACTTGAAATATGGGATCTGTCTCGTTTGCGGTGCAGATCGCTAAACTTTTCGCACGGCCCTCGCCGATTTCTCTTCTGGTTAAACTTTGGCAGGATTTCGCCCGAGTGTACCGGCCTCGCGGTACACTAGCGCTTCCTATGGTTTTATTTTTTTGTGTGTCCATTTTGGACGATCTTTTCGAAAGCCGAATAAATTAAACTCCCTCTACTCTATAGTTCTTCTTCAAGCGCACGTGACAAGCACTTCTTCGTGGCGGGTTGGTGCGCACCGGATGTGTCGAACGGTGTTAGTTGTGCGACGTCTTTGTCTTCTGCGATCGTGAGCCTAGTCCCAATTTTTCCTAACAAGCTGCATTTAAATTACGACTTTAGATCGCGATCAATTTTTTTTTCACGCTTCGCTAGGCGCTCTTCGCCTTTGTGTGCTAGCCGCTTCCAGATAGAAGAATGCGTAATCGCGCTGATCGATACGCGTTTGCTCTGCGGCGTGCTGTCCGTTGAAATTAACGTGATTGAGTCACTCCGCAGGTTTCGAATAACGTCTTCCTCTATTTATTTTTCCAGTCTCGCCGCGCCGCGAGATTATCGTTATTAAAAGTGTCCGATGTCTTGAGCATAACACGCTTGCGTGGACTTTTCCAATGGCGGCAGAAATGTGTGCAATAAAAAAGGCCCGGGCTCCGCTCCCACTGCGCCCTGCACTTCCATCCATTATTGTAGTCTTAACGAGCTTCGTTCTTTTATCCCTAATTGCGCAGCGCGTGTACTCGTGCGTGCTGTATTGTGGATGCTCATTGTGAGTAGTTCTGTGCAGTGTATTCGGTCCCATTTTAGTTTGCGACGCCCGTTTCCGAGCCGTTCCGGAAGGAGTTCTTCGTGTTCACGTGTATTTCGCAGTTTGCGTTCCATCTGTGAATAAGAACTGATCTGGCTTATCTTGCGGGCGCTGCCCCCTCTGTAAAAAATTTTTTTGGGAAGGGGGAGGGGGGGCCCTGTTCCGGGGTCCCTGCTTAACATGCAAGTCACTATAGCTCCAACAGCAGGGTCTTGGATTTCGAGTATATAAGCTCGTGAAAATTCTTCGTTTTGAAGATGTATACTCCGCATGTTGATGCTACATGACCTTTTCTGTTTTGTATAGTGTTTCTATAGTTTGATCTGAGTCGCATCTGCTTGTCGTTAGGCATCGGTCTTCGTGGTAGAGTGATATTACAATTCAGATTTTACCAGTATGTCGGCACTGGGCCAAATGACTACTCCATTGTGCACGATAAGCTGCAGACCTTTCTTTTTCATGTCGGAATTACAGGAAATGCAAATTAAGCTTTGCGAATATTTTTGTCTTTTGTACAGATGTCATTGTAGTGTACTCTATAGTATAAAAGGTAATTTATTGTTAGACCATCGTAGGGCTGAGCATGGCCCGGCGTCGGCAAGCGGTGATCGCCTCGTGCAAGGCCACTGTCAATCCCCAACCACGGCCCGAGCTGGTTTGCCGAGCTCTGACCATGGACGGCCTGGTTGGCTGACAAAGACGGGCCATGCAAGCTTTTTCCATTAGGCTGGCACTAAAATTCCTGGGACAAATGCGTTGGTACGAGTCATGATGCATTACACATCATTGGCGCGACGTACATGAGGCGATTCTTAACACTCGGAGCAACAAGCAACTTGCGCAAGTGTCAGTGACACGTACACTTGAGAACCATACGGAAATGAAATTGTTTCCTCACGTGCATGGCAGCGTGGTGGAGCAACCATCTTCCCAGAGCTTGGTTTTAGCATCTCCCATGTGGCCTTGATAGTTGGTTTCTGAATATCATACCTAGAGGGAAATATGGCACTGCTATAGTTCATCCACCATGGAGAGGTGCAGAAATTCTGGGTAGACGTGGTTTTGTATCCGGTTTGGCTATTGTTGGTCATAAAACATGCATTCAGTCATAAAAATAATTATTATCCAGGCAAACCTCTAACAAGTGCTGTGCACTTCTCATATCAGTTTAACACTGAACATTTACGAGCATGAAATTTATAAATACAAACAACTTAGTATAAAACTGATTTAATCTGTGCAGCTACGAGAACATCGTGGTGCAGGTAATGATTTCAAGGCAGGATCAAAGTTCTCAGCCTAACAGTAGCAAAGCCAAATAAAAAAACAATCTTTCCAGCATTCTCATGGTGGATAAGTGCTGGACTGTGCCACCACTTTTTCCCTCTAGGCAGATTTGAGAACCTGTATGGCTGGAGTGACAAAATGGGTCAAATTTTCATCCTTATTTCATACAATAGCAAGGCTGTTGCATCCATCTCACTTTTACGGACTAATATATTTTTTAAGGCAATCAAGAGCTTCTTGCCCCAATATACCCAACTGCAGTACAATTTAAAGCACAATTTTTCAACATGGGAATGATTTTTGACCTCTCATGATACTCTGTCTTCAAACCCTGACATTGGGTGTGATGATTGCCCAGCTAGGTAGCACGCAATTGCAATGCATAGGTTTTATTAAAATCATAGTTGATAGTATTTGGGTGGTTTTAAGTACACTATTCTTAATATAACACTCATTAATATCAATCCAATGCCAACAAGTTCTTGCAGATAGCAGCACTGGCAATGCCGTTGTCAGCAAGTGGCAGCCTGCATTTCCAGAGCACGTAAAGCGATGAGAAAGCAGTGTTAAACAGAAAAAAAGTGAAGTTTGTAGAGAAATGTTTCTTCTGTCAAAAAGCCTCTGTATTGCAGTCTTACTCGTACAGTAGTGTATCCCCTTCAGGCAACGTAGCCAAACCGCATTCAGAATCGCAAAGTTTGAAAGCAGCACTGCGCCAGTCTACTCCAGAGCCTATTTGCCAGTCTAAAATACAAATTCTCTACGAAACTACTAGTTCTGCACTCTTTTGCTGTTGTAGTGCAAGATATACATATGTTAGTACTTATATTAGTCTTCACCAGCAGACTGTTGCTTTCAAGCTCTTCATTTCTGTTGTGCTGCAGGGAATTGGTGGTGAAAAGGAGCACAGGTGCAGCTGGCAGGAATGGACACACAATAAATTGCATGTTATTTAGCACTCCTTGGGTCCTGCGTTTATTCTTACTATTAAATAAATCTGTTAAAGTAGTTTGCAATGTGGCTGTTGACTAAACTTGGTTTTGCTTCTTTCTGTTTGCAGGTGCAAAGCACGTCTCCAAAGAATGTCGATAATGGCATGTTCTTCATTGACGATCCCCAGGTACTACCCTCTAACACCCTTACCTTCAACCTTTTAATGGGCAGCGCATGTCCTTTGGGCATTCGCCCCGTTCTGATGCGTACACATGCACTTTAATTAACGTCCCGTGTGCTGTTAATTTGACTGCTAAACCTCTCCTGTTTTATGGAGGCTGTTCACGATTGGAAAGCAAGGGCTGGCGTGTGGCACATGAAAGAAAAGGCGCACAAGTGGCTGGGAAGGTTGCACACTTGCTTTTGATTATTGCACCACTCGTACTATCGTGATCAGAAGTTTACGGGACGGGAGTATGCCGGAAAAAATCACCTGATAGGTGCCAAGATATGAGATGTGCATGCTCTCTCCACTGGCGACTATACTACGTGTCTGGGTAGCGGGATAGAGCTTCAATAAACTTTTTTTCTGTGAGCACGCGTCCTGTAATATTGATTGCGATAGTACTTCACAAATACACAGCAATTCTTGGCTATTGTTGCCAGACTTTTACTGCCACTGAATAGCCTCAGTGTCATTTTTCCTGGCCTCGCTTGCACAGGCATTTTTGCATTCAGGCAGTATAGCAACTAGCTCCATCAAATATTGCTACTCGATCCCTGTTTGCTCTTTTATCCTCTAAGTTGTGCAATTGGGCTTAGTGCATCTCACTGTCATACACCTAGGATCGGTCAGTGAAAAAAAAGAGCGTACTCTGTATTCTACTTTTACGCTCCACATACAGTTTACAGTTCATACCACACTGGTACTTGTGGTGTGAGACTTCAGCAACTTATTTCTCCTCCAGTGCTGAGTCTAACTCCGTCCTACCACTACCCAAGCAAGCCCCTATGGGACAGTAGCATCAAATTTGTGTTGCGACTGATTGTGCGCGGCTGCTCTTACTGCGAAGCTCTGTGGCTATTTCATGTCTGCATATCCTCACACTGGTGCATTAGGGTGCAGTTAATTTTAGGAGCAATACCTTGCATCATGTTATGCAGCGTGCAATGTATGGGACACTAAGAAAAGACAAGACGAACACCAACTCGTGTTCATCCTGACTTTTCTTCATAGTGTCATAGTTCATGTAATACTGCGCACAGCTGACCCTACAGACCAAAAGCACTTGAACACTTCAAAATAGTGGAGTAGTGCACATTACTTACCTGTTCATGAAAAGTTCCGGCGAACGTAACTTGATGGAAGGCACGCCGCAAACCATAATTTTTCTTTCAGCACTGCAGCAAATAGCTGTTGCATTTCCTCACTTGTACCAGAATGAGCGGTGCTTCTAGTGACTTCCCTTATGTATGTTTAACTGCATATACTTCTAGCAGTTTTGCCCTTTCACCTCCAAAGTATCTGCTCCACAGCCACACATTTCGTGTGCAAAACAGTGCCTCTTTTGTGATGAGACAAGGAATTGACTCATGCAGGCTCTTGTTATCTTCTTCCGCCCCCCAAGTGAACTTTTCTTGGATATGTCAAGTGCTGGTAGTAGACCAAAAACTTTTTTTTCCATATCCAAAATGGGTCGCTGAGTGCCTGCATAATTCATTTCTTGGTTCTGCTTTATTTCTTACATTAGTTCTCATTGTATTCTCCTTGAGTGAAATAATTTTAATTCCTTGTAATCTAGCAGCTCTGCAGAGCATGTATTTAAAATCAGTCTCTTTGGCAAAGTGCTTGCAGCCCGTATGATGACCAAAAGTCACAAACTGATGGTTCAGTACATTGAGCAGTTATAAGGATCTTCCTGCAATTCTGCTACAAGTTTAGGGAATGACTTCATTACTACAAAAAAAAAAGCACTTTCTCTATTCAAAATGGGCCACATTGGTTTTAAATTTCTCATTTCAAGTGAAAGGTGGCATTGCTCCAGCTCTGTTGAGGGTGCATAAATGTATCTACTACAAAGAGAAAGACATTTCCAGTGATACAGCTTGAACTTTGTGTACTCTCATCGCAATGAAAAGCTCCAATCTCCCAGTCATTTCTGATAACTTGCTTCTAATAAGGCTTCCCATGAAAGTTTCTCATTGCAGTCATGGGCAAAACATGCACTCTTGGCTATGATTTGGATCTGTGCTGCTTGTTGCAGACTTGCAAAGTGCTGACCATTTGTTGTGATCGTTGGTAGTTGCTTGTGAGCCATTATGGAGTCACTCACAATACTATATCAGCATTCTGTAGACTTACTTCTGTTCTCTCTGCTCTACTAGGCTGTAGTTGCTGCTACTGCTGCTGCTGCATTTAACTGTGGAGAAATTCGAAACGGCATTTGTGTTTTTTTTAATCTGCTCTGGTGCAGAGTGACCAAACTGTGGAGGGCAGTGCAGACTTCGACGACACGGACTCGTCTTCTGGGGTAGAAGATGATGAAGATGCTGAGGGTTCTGGGCATTCCGCAAATGAAGTGGAGCTCGGGTCTGGAACAACAGGTCCAGGTGAGTGGAATGCCTTTATTTTTTTGCTTCCTGTGTTTCTGGCATTGTCACATATTTAATCTATCCTCCCCAGGGAAAACAAAGCCTTCTTGCAACAATGGAACTGCACTTCATTGTAGCTGTTACCTTTGCAGAAGTGCTCAGTATATTGCCTGTGTGTGTATAGTTGTGTGCAGGTTCATTGTGATTGCTTGTGAGGGTGGACGCATTTTTTTCGATCTAGGAGCCCTCACAATGGCACAAGTGAAAAGAGTTGAGCGGTCAATATGAAGGCCTTTTCATGAACAGCATACCTACAGAATTGCGTTCTGTTCGTGGATAGCCAGAGTGCGGGTTTCTTCAAACAACTAAAACATTTCTCATCGTAAGATTTGTTAGTTGCCTTACCAGGCGGACTATCTCTCATTTGTAGAAGTGACAAGCTGTTTCTGGCATGACCAAAGAACTCTCTACCACTTCTTCTCGAGGCATTCCTCTGTGATGTAAGCCTGTGAACCAGCAGACAAATGCTTCAGATTAGAGATTCTCAAATCATGTTCACAAACCCTTTTGTGATCTTGAAGACATTCATTTGTGGAGCCCCAGAGTTTTTGTTCGTCAATCAAGCTTATAATATTCTTGGCGAATAGACAATGGAGAGTTTGCTCAGGTCACTCGTGAAATGAATCATGCCTATTCAACGGAATAAACTATCATTCGTTGGCTTGTACTGCAGGGGCACAATAGGTGAATAGCTTACAAGAAAGTAGTGACATTTTTGTGCATGCTCAAGCCCCTGTTAAGTCATTCACTGCTGTATGCCTCATTGAACTTTCGTTTAGCATGTAAATTAACTTAAAATCATGTAGGCATGTAAATTAACATATAATTAACTTTTGCATCATTCTTCACACATGCTGCTGTGCTCTGCATAAGTACAAGGAAAAATATTTGCCCTTACACCACTATAGATATTCTTTTTACGATTTGCAGGGATTGTCCAATTGCAGATTTCAGCTCAACTGTTTAGCACAGCTGCTTTTCTGTGCATGTGCTGCAGCCTTCAATGCTTTTTTGGCACAATATGCTTTGAGAGGCAGCAGTGCATGAAACACTTCGACCTTGAGTTCCTCATTATAAGCTTTGCGTCCATCACGTGGGAGCAGCATGGATGATGGATAAGTTTGTTAGTGCTCACTGTGAGCGCTATCTTGGCCTGTAGCCGTTGGCTTGACATGGCTCAAATGGATTGTCTCCCGTGAATTCGCTTGCTGTGTGCTAATTGTTTCTTACCCCAGCTGAGTTTTGTTCTTGTTGCAGAGTTCGTCACGCCGAAAATCAGAATTGTCACAGACACAACACAAGACGTCAAGTTGAAGCCTCTTCCTCCAATTGAGGTGAGTGTGCTCATCAGGGGGCTGCTTTCTGTTGTTGGGAGAAACTTTGGCATGAATTCAGTGCAGAGAACTTTGTATTTTCATCACAAGTTGGTGTGTCGTGGCAGTGAAGCCATTCAGGACCTGCATTCGGTAGAACAGGCATTGTCAATCTTTCTAGCTTCAAAACTCCCAAACATGCTGAGGAACTCGGACATGCCTTCACTTTTGTCTCTCCATGCCTAAATTGCACTCGAAAAAGAACATGCAGACATCTAGCCCCTCGGAACAGGATTTAAATCTTCTCTAAAGTAAAACAGACCATTATAAGCAGACGTAACTTCACCAGCAAAAGTACGAGACACCAGGAGAACACAGGACAACGCTGGACTAACAACTGAAGTTTAATCAAGAAATGGCCAACCTAAGTCACCAGAAGACCCATGTTTATCAGACACGTACTAAAAAAACAAATGCATAAGTGGCGATTCACCAAGGGGTGGATACACGCTCCATATCTGTCAACCAACAAGACACATACTTTGCCTATCAAACTTGCACGCACACACTTCTGCTTAGGAAATTAAATTCCTTGTTAGTGAGATGCAAAGTTAGTGCACTGACGCATGTGTCACTGCCTTGCAACCCATTACGGTAGGCCTCCAGGATTTCCCTCTCTTCCTTGTTTTTACCTTTTCCGATGACTGAAATGTTGCGCTGCATATTTTCCTTTTTTGTGATGAACCAACAGGCCCAAGTTAGCACTCTTCATCAGTTCACTGAAATGTTCTTAAAAGCCGGAACGCAGTTTTTACAACTCCTGTAGTGACGTGGGAGATTATTTTGATCAGAAATTTTTCAGGGAATTGTTACGTTCGCGTGCCCGGTCATTAACACATCTGCCAGTTTGGTCCGTGTACACCCATCACATGACAGGGGTAACTTGTAAACGACACAAGTCGAACAAGCAATGAACTTGTTAGCATGCTTCACAGGGCAGCTCTTGGACTTCCTCCCCTCACTGGCCTTCGCGATTTGTGAACACAAACCAGACAGCTTACAAAGTGCAGAGAAGACTGCCGTCACACCGTGTCATTGTGCCATTTCTTCAGGTTATGTGAGACACCATGAAGATAGGGCACCACTTCAACTTTCTTCCCCTCTAGTCTAACATATCCGGAATCTCGTGTGTTGTGGTTCTCATTTTTCTGCGCACCTCAGCCGGTAAACCCGCGTCACTGAGGAGACGGACTTGCTGGTGAAAGCAGTCATTCACTGCATGTGGGCACCTCTTCTGCGAGGCATTCCTTAGGCAAAGGCTAGCTATGGCTCTTTTTATCAGTTTGGAGTGCGATGAAACATATGGCAATAGCGCTTTATTAGTTCTGGGTGAGTAGCTCCAGCAGATGTAGCCTTCGTTAAGTGTAGGAACCGAATGGCATTGTCACTAGGCATTTCATGGGTAAAATTGAGTGCATTGGCACAGTCATGAAAAACACTCGGCACATTGCTGACGATGGTTGGAAGCGAGTCACCAGGTGCAAGCTCAAGAATTATTACAAAATGGAAAAAAGCCAACAGGCTTTGATTTCAGTACAATTTTGTAGAAGCATTTTTTGCAATGCAACCGTTTCTTTGAAACCTCACTGCACTGAAATCTGACTTCGTTCCGGGAAACAAAGCTTAGAACTTGGGAATTCAACAGCCTTACATGGTATGATTTCTACATGTTTTACTGATCATCTGACAGACTCGGGGCTGATAATGAAAATGCTGACTGCTTTACCATGGTTCCCGTTGAACTGGCAGCCACCCGCACAGCCCGGCCAGTGCCCCCTTGTTAGTGCACTATACAGGGTATTTCACCTAAGACTTTAGTTTTTACAAATAGGCTTTTTGAGTTAGAAGAATGCTTCTTCCGCATACCATTGTCAGCGGTGCAGTACATCGCTACGATGTACTGCACCGCTGACAAGAAGGCGTGCGGCTCCCCGCCTTTTGTGTTTGTCACGTGTACCCCCAGGCTGCAGAAACTAAGTCTTCCCAGGAACCTTCACCCTAAAAACTAGTGCTCTAAAACTGGAATTCGTAACTGGCTGCACAGACAAGAGTTAGCCTGGAGTATAGTTTGGACCACCACTCTCGCCCTCAGACAGTGCATCTTGTCCGCTCTTGCCCTCACCTCATCATGTCTTCCCTTCCTTGCCCTCGTCCTCACGAATTTTTATACGCCCGTCCTCGCTCACCCTGTACTCACCAAGGGAAATCCCCTTGAGGTGAGGTTGGGGACTCCCTCATGCGAATGCCCGCCTCTGGTCTTGGGGGCACTGCCACAGCATGCAGTAGTGTGCACCGTCCAATCAAGCCAGCATTGTGGTACTTCTATTTTTGCCTAAAACTTGCAGGACATGCCCACTATTCTTTTGGGAACCAGTTGGCGAAGTGAGATTATGAAAGTACTGGGTGCTTTAATTTTTAAGTGTCTGTGTTGGTGATCGAAGATCAATGGTGTGGATCTTGGTCTTCTGATGGTTTGGTGATCCAGCGACATGTTGCGAACAAACTTGACAACTTCTTCGAGACACTGTGTACTTACTTTATTGCGCGGGCGCCCACCAGCGACTTGTTCACATAATGACTGCCTGCTCACATTTGTAACTGCCAAAGATTTAATTTTTTGTAATGCCTTGGCTTAATTGATCTGTGGTTTTAGTTAGACATAAATCATCTGGTACACATGTTAAACATTTTGCAGTGCAGTTAGATAGCACATGTCATTCCTCTGAAAAGCGTGGCAGTTTTAATCCTTGGAAATCAAGTGTCCATGAATTTTCTTTGTACAGTGTTTAAAGCAGGCCAGTAGTGGTTTTGTTTGGGCCCAATAGATTTGGTTACCCACTGTGCATCTGGTGTCACCTAGTTGCTGGTGATGTGGTTTATTTTCTTTATCTGCAATCTTCAGCCAGTGCTAGTGTTTCATCCTTAGATCGGAAAAGATTTGCTCTCATCTTTCAAACTGGCTATGTGTATGTGTAGTTTGCGTCAAATGACTTGAGGAAGTTGTGAGCATGGCCGTAGTTGCCATTATACCTTGTGATGAGCATGCCACATACTCCCAACGACTTTGGTGTCATTTTGTAGTGAAGCTGGAAGTGGCTTTTTCTCTTCTTGCCCACTGACATAGAAGTATAGGTGCCAGGGAGGCTAACTTTGCCACATGGCCAGTGACAACTATGGCTGGGCACACTCTGTCCTTGGGACTTCTGATAGTGGTAGTAGCTGCTGGTGGTCGGCAATATGTCGGGCAGCATATTCCTGTCTGATCCAGTCCTGCCCGTGGGAATTGCAGTTACAAGAGCTTGATTGCAATTGCAGCATCTGCCACTGCTCAGGCAGCACTTGCACTATTGCATTGCAGTGTGCCAGCCCCGAGCATGTTGTTTCAAACCAGCGATGAAGATCAAGGGCTTTTCAAAGGCGATAAATGTCGAACTTAAAAGTGGACGTGGCTTTCAGCACCAACTTCATTTTAGACTAAGTACACAATATTTCAGCATTATATATACGGAAAACTTGTTTGTACAAATATTTTCTCTCCTACATCTTGTAGACTAGCAGTAGGTATAAACATGTCTATGCACCAAAAATCTACAATCCATCAAAATAAAAAAGTAAGGATGTCATCGCATTGAGCGGAGTTCTGAGAGTGCAACAAAGCAAACTGGGTCAATATAGACAGAACAGTCGGGAAGAAATCTTCTGAAAAACGTGAGCATGTCCGAAATTGGAAAGATTTTTTAATTTCCTCGGTATGCAGTGCCGCTGCGGTTCACAATTACTTCTCCAATGGATTTCAGCAACAGAACTTCCAGGGATCATAGAAAGCATGGCATATGGTATTCAATGATTTTCATATGATTTTTTGCCCCTTTTTCAGATTCAAAGCTGCGTCCCCCTTTAAATGTTATCCGCCATCATGGCTAGTGACTGTGCAGTTCCACTGCTCAGCACAGGGATGCAGAATCGAATCCTGGTTGCAGTGACCACATTTTGATGGAAGCGAAATGCAAAAATCTGTTTACTGCACAATGTGGGTGCACGTCAAAGAACCCCATGTGCTCAAAATTAATCTGAAGCCCTTCGCTACTTTTGTCGTAGCCCGTGTGCACCTTTGGCAATTCGTATGGTGCGTGGGATTTACCGCCCCAGACTTGAATGTTGTGTATGCCGGCTTCTGTGATCAAAGGCTGTCTCCAACACATGCCGCCACCTTTCTTTCGATGTATTGCAGACGGAAGGCAACGAAATTCCAGACATATCTCCCCCGGCGACGTCAACCAAGCGCCCTGGCACTGACCTGGGCCATGGGCCGTCGGGCAATGACGAAGACAACGAGCTGGGTGCAAACAGGCCCTACTTGGAGCGCAAGCAGGACGACCGACCGTCCTCCTTTTTTGCTCAGCCTGGGATCTTGGCAGGTGCGTACAACAGGCCACTGTTGTTTCACACTTGCACACCTGCACCACTATGCACTCTGTACAACTTTATCCAATTTGTCACTTCTGACGTGGCATGGAGAGAAGTATGGTTGTGGTTTAGAAAAGTTTTCTTCATGCCAAGAGGCACATGCTGCTCTGTGCACAGCAAGAAATGAAACGTAGGAAGACTTGCACTGTAAGGGTCCTCCTGCACGGAGTCTACCACCATTTATAGAACCTCTATCTAGTAAGAAGGAAATGTGAAAAGAAGAGCTGAGATAATTATACACCATGTGCTTGAGTTGAATGTAAGAATGTGAGAAATCCTCCTAAGGCCCATTTGTCCGCATACAAACTGGTGTGCTGTACACGTAGTGAAAATGTGCCCCAACATATGCATGTACGTGATTAAGTAAATATGTACATGAAAGTTTGCCTTGCCGAAAGTTGTGTACATGAATACAGGGTCGTCCACTTCTAGCTTGAACATGCAAGTAGCATGGTTGCACTCCCCCGAGCGCCGTTGTGTCCATTGTACGTGTGCATCAACGCACACGTATAATTAAGCTAAGAGTGGGCAGCCCTGTACATATGGATAGAGAGGATCACCTTAATATTGTTGCATGGATGTGCATGCAGAAAACGAGTGTTCTGCGCTGGTGGGATGCAGCTGACTCAAACTGAGTTTACTCTTCGTTGGGGCTATCTTCACGAATATGAAAATCGGTTGTGACGAAGCTCTCTAGCTTGGTTGGCTAGACCATGTCTCATTCCACAACACAAAAGAAACTGCTATTCTGTAGCTGATAATGTGCTTACAGGTATCTGGGGCTCTACATGAATACCAACGAAGCCAAACATGATTCTTTGGTAATAACTGCCATTTATGAAATCTGATCATAGCACATCAGAAAGAATACACGATGAGATGTGGGCTAACATTAACTTCTAAACGAATGTTTAACGAGGGGGCTGTTACAGCCCTTGTCAGAAGTAGGGCTTGTGGGGTTTGCTTCCGTTGTGTAGTGGAGCTGTTGTAGCATCCGTCCCCATATAGTCGTTATCAAAGTAATAACAAACTGTAGGGCACATGCAGATATGTCTCCTTATTTGCCTGCTGCTAGTGCCAGAAGTAACAGTTCTTCACATGCTAGCATAAACGAAGGCTCGCTTGCAAAGCCTAAAACAGTTTGCACAATCTTGGCCACCTCTGCAGTGGCCTTTGTTCACAAGTCTCTTTGCATATGTACTAAGTGGTGAATTGTTTAAAAATCTCGCACCTGCTCCAGTGCTAGACCATATGCAGACCCGTAAAGTTCAGCATTCATGCATCTGCTGGTTTAACTAAAGCCAGCATTCATGCAGCTTGGTTTGACAAAGACACTTGTACACTTTTCCCTCAACAAAGAAAGAGCAGGAAAAAGTGAAATGCACCAACTTAGGGGACTGAATGCTACACAAGCATTAGGACTACTTCCAGTCTGCAGGCACATGGTGAATAGTACTGGACGGATTGTCTACCTGATTGGTGTTTTCACTTTCCCTCGAAAGGATTATGGTAGCTGTGTAGACACTATTCTCCGCACCGCAGCGGTGGCCTAATTGTTTGAGCATCCGCCTCACATGCGGGAGGTGCGGGGTTCGATCCCCAGTGCCACTGGGTACTCACCGCTGATACAGTGGGTACAAGCTTTCCCCTGTCTGGTGCTCGGCTCCTTTAGGGTTAAATGCTTGGGAAATGGGTCTTTGACCCCACGTTGAGAAAAAGAAAAAGGCTTGTGCCATTGCGCTCTTTGGCCACAAATGCCCTTGTGCCATAAAAATTCATCATCATCATCACTACATTCTCCAGTACATTTGCATATGCCTCTTTTAAACCCTGGCTCCGCAATGCCTCCATGACTGCTGAGGTTTCGACTGTCAAATGCTTTCTCAACTGTGAAGGCTATACATAGGCGTTTGCTCTCTATCACCTGACTGATAATGTGAATATGGTGTATTGTCGAGTACCCTTTGCGAAAGCCTGACTGGTCATTTGGTTGATTGAAGTCTAAGGTTGTCCTGACTCTATTAGTGATCTTAGTAACTACTTTAGACAGCATCGCAGTGGTGGCAAAGTGGTTCAGCATCCGCCTCGTATGCAGGAGGCACGGGGTTCGATCCCCAGTGCCACCGCATACCCACCGGTGATACAATGGGTACAAGCTTTCCCCTGCCTGGTGCTCGGCTTCTTTAGTGTGAAATGCTAGGGAAATAGGTTTTTGACCCCTCCTTGAGTAATCGAAAACACCTTGTGCTATGACGCTCTTCGGCCACAGTTGCCCTTGCACCATAAAAATCCATCATCATCAAATACTTTACAAACAGCAGACACTAAGCTGAATGGTCTAATTTTTCAAGTACTTAACGTCCGCTTTCTTATGGCTTAAAATGTTGGCGTTCTTCCAAGATTCTGGTATGCTCAAGGTCGCAAGGCATTGCATATACAGGGTGGCTAATTTTTACAGCACAATCTCCTCACCACCACCACCCTTCAACAGACCTGCTGTTACCCGATCCTCATCAGCTGCTCTCCCTCTTTGCATTGCACCTAAGGTTTTTTTTACTTCTTCTTTCATTACCCTTCCGTTACTGGGGCCGCCGTGGTAGCTCAGTGGTTATGGGTCTCGGCTGCGAACCCGAAAGACGCGGGTTCGATCCCGGCCGCGGTGGTCGAATTTCGATAGAAGCGGAATTCTAGAGGCCCGTGTGCTGTGCGATATCAGTACACGTTAAAGAACCCCAGGTGGCTGAAATTTCCGGTGCCCTGCATAACCTGAGTTGCTTTGGGATGTTGAACCACCATAAAACCATAAACCTTATCCATATTACTAATAACTTTAATTAATTTATTTATTTTTGTACCCTAAAGGCCCTCAGTGGGTATTGCATAGAGGGGATGCGGAAATTTAGACTCGCAATCTGTGTTCATTGCAACATACTTCACTGCAGTCAACAACCAGCGCACCTGAATATGGTATAAGAAGATAACCATTGTACCAGAGTCAACATTCTACATGCAATAACACTAAGAATATTCTCACAATGAATAAACATTTGTTAATATGGCAATGTGTTTCAGTGGTGTTGACTAAAGACTAATGGTCAACGATCATAGCTACGTCACTGGGCAAGATGTTCCAGTTTAACATAGCAAGTAATAGTGGTGAATATTTAAACTTGTTGTAATGTTTCACATGTGGAGATATATGGTATGCTTGGCAAAGAAAAGTTCTACAAAAGGAAGAGGAGCGATAATAGTTTGTGCATAAAAGAGGTGCGCGTTATGTTGCCTGCTATGAAGGCGTAATAAATCTTAATGGCATTCCAAGCTTGTCAATCTACACACAAGTGAGTACTCATGGGCAGTGAATCTGCTCTGTATTGCAGTGATGAATGGTTAAGTTTGTTGGGGGTGCCAAAAGATGGATGCGTACTCGATTTGAGACCTTACAAGCTTAGTGAAAGTGAGAATGAGAAGTTTAGTTTTGGTTTCCTTAAAACTCTCTGCCACATTAAACCAAGAGTTCTAGATGCTTTATTAATAATGTACTGAATGTGGATGTTCCATGTTAGGTCCAGCATTGGGTACACTCCGACATACAAAATACATCAATTATAATGCCATTAAAAACGTATGCTGTACTAAAAAAATACCTCGACCTTTAATTTTGTAGTGACTGTTATTGCTTTTGTCTTGCAAGTATTAATTTTCATTTCTCACTTGCTGCACGAAACTGAGACAGTATTTAAAACCCCTTGTAACATGTCATTGTTATGAGAGCTTATAATTCCACAGTAAATAGGTCATCTACAAATAGTCTGACGCATGATTTGATGTCACAATTCAGGTCATTTATACAGAAGAAAAAGGACCGGTCAAAGTATGGAGCTCTGCACAACTCCTCACTTGACTAGTAATGGAGTGCCTGTCGACACCATTACCAGTAAAGTCTGATTTTTGTGCCAGATTTTTGTTTATGCTTATTTCCTCTTGCTCTTTATAGGCTACCTCCATTTTTTAGAGCATGATAAATTCTCTCCACATTGTGCTTCTTATGTCGGTTACCTTACGCTTATTAATTTTGAGTGCTGTGACAATTCGATTCTGCATGGGGTTAGAGGCTTTCATGCTGTGACATTGTACTTCATATTTCGTAATTTAATATTGTGCACACATCCTGGCATCAGCAAGATGAGATGTAGTGGCCAGAGGATAGTAAGGTCTTGAATTGGCCTAGAGTCTGAGAGGGAACAGTTAAAACTAGCAAGATAGAAGGCTATCAAAGGGCTAGTGATAAGTGAAAAAGTGTAAAAATTCTTGATCTTGCTGCGGAACAGATATTAGTCTGGACAGGACAAGATACTGGTAAGCTCTCCGGAGACAATCTAATTTAAGAAATGCCAAAGCATGAAACCCACAGTAAATAGCGTGCTTTGATTCCACCACAAATATTCAAATTATGCAGTATTCATGATTACTCTAAATGGGAGAAAAAACTTCTTGCAAATCCCTTCAAAAGATAGATTGCCTATGAAACAAAACGTGGTTGTGGACAGTGGTGACTTGTCGCATGATAGGCACTCTGGGCAACATCGTACAGAGGGCACTGGTACAGCCTAGAGGGGAGTTTGTTGGATGGCTGTCTAAAACCATTGTAAGATGCAGACTTTCCACCTCCTGTCAATGGCAGCCCACACATTGTATACAGTGGGAATGTGCAGGTCATCTCTCCTTCTTCCAGATTGAAGAAGTTTTGATGCAGTTGGTCACTTCACACTGACCTTTCTCTAACTACAGTTTTAAACACATAGCACACGCTCGGTAAATGTGATTGTTCATGAACCCCTTTGCAAACTCCAGATTGGCTGGCACATAAAATGGTGGTAGCTCTCATCATACTGCTGCTCCTCTTGACAGAGGGTCTAGTGCTCAGTCTTCAAGCCATCGCTCAGTAGTCTCTCACTGATATAGCTATAATACAGTGAAAGCTCGTTAATTCATAACTCGTTAATTCGAAATTTTGGATAATTCGAAATAGTCATCGTGGTCCGGTCCGCAGTGCATAGAAGTCTATGCGCGTAACAGCTCGTTAATTCACTAAAAAATTGCCGCCGCCACCCATAATTCGAACTGCGCGCCGCCAAGCGCCACTGTTGAAAACCATCGTTGGAAGCTTTCACGGCAAACCGGTAGATGGCACAACCATCGGGGCGCCGCTAGGGTGCTGGAACAAGTACTAACCAGTCTTTCCTGCCGCGACTGCTTCGAGGAACGACGTTTTAGTGTTTTAGCCCTCGTTTTGCACGCCGCTTGCTATAAGCTTGTGTCCGCGAGATGTGTTCACGTGGCAAATACTGCGCCAAGACGGTGAAGGAGAAAGTGGCGATTTTACGCGAGGTGGACGAACGGAAGGCCAGCAAAGTGGAAATCGCGAAAAAGTACGGGATTCCACTAAGCACGTTGTCGACCTACGTCCGAAATAGGAAGGCCATTGAGGATGCCTACGAAGTAGGAAGATTTCGCCAGCAACAGAAAAAGGCTCCGATTAGCCAAGTATCCAGAAATTGAAACCGCTGTGATCACGTGGGTGAAGGAAATGAAAAGCGCAGACATTCCACTGAGCGGCCCAATTATGGCGAAGGCGGCCAATTTCGTCCTGCGCATGTATGTGGAAGATTTTGTCACCTCCGAAGGATGATTTCACCGCTTTCGAGACAGACATAATCTTGTCTTCCGAGTGTTGTCCGGAGAAGCCAAAGAAGTGGACGCAGAAACTTGTGCCACGTGGCAAAGCGGTGCTCTGCAGCAGTACTTAGAAAGCTACTCGGCACAAGATATATTCAATGCTGATGAGACGGCTTTGTTTTATAAGCTCCAGCCCGACAGAACAGTAACATTTAAAGGGGACAGCTACGCTGGCGGCAAGCGAAGCAAAGAGCGGATTACTGTTCTGGTCACTGCTAATATGACCGGGACGGAGAAGGTCCCTTTTTTTGTTGTCGGAAAGGCACAGAAGCCTCGGTGTTTCAAATTGTTGGGGAGCAATCTGTCCCAGAAGAGGCAGAAGACGAGGACGACGACGAGGAGCAAGAGCCCGTGCGTCTGTCCGCGGCAGAAGTTATGGGAGCGCTGAATGTCGCGCGCCTTTTCTTCAGCTTTGAAGAGGGGGAAGAAGACTCCCTGCGCCGCATTCGCACTCTAGAAGACCGAGTGACTACGGTAGCCCTCGGAGAGAAGAGAAGCAGAAGATGATAAGATTGTTTTGCTAAATAAATGTTTTTCGTGCCCTCTGAGAATCAAACGCGTCCATTTTTGCTCACTTTCATTAGTTCAAATTTTGTTTAATTGAAGTGGCCTGGCGGCCCCGTAGAATTTGAATTAATGAGCTTTTACTGTATATATAATTGTATTCCTCATCCAGATGTCTGCGTCTTTGTGGAGCTATTAAAGATACAGGATTTCTTACGCCAACTACAAGAACTCCTCATTATAGTAGTCCCAAAGGGACGCTGACGACAACTCCCTCCACTTGTTTTATTTGATAAACATTTATTCCATGGCTCTTACTGGCTATGTTGACATCTTTCTGGCAGCAAAAGATGCATATATTGGTGAGAAAATTGGATTCAACCACCTTTCCATTAGTCGATCCCAACTTGCAAAAAAGTGCAGGTAGCCACTATGTCGAAGTGAATGGCTGTTTAGTATACTCTGTAGGGTCCGCACACGAAAATTTGTCTATACACACACTTTCCTTGCAAAATCAGCCAGTGAGGGTGACACCTGTATTCTTTTTTTGGTCTTGTCCAGCTGTCTCCCTCTGCTTGACATCACAAGGTGCAATGGGTTTATATGAGCAACATGCCGTTGAAAGGGATGTGCTTTCAGACAGACTTCATAGCTCTAAAGTCGGGCACTGCTTTGTGCCTACTTTTAGGTGCAACGTTCCTTATTTCTAGTCGTAATGCTGCATGAATTTGTTGGTTTTTGAACCAGTCTCAAGGTCGCGAGATACAATCCCCGCTGCGGCGGCTGCATTAGTGTGAAAGCAGTATTCTGATGGGTAAACCCCAAGCAAGATCTTGCGATGTGTGTGGTTTGAACAGCATGAACGCGGCATGAACAGGTCAGCTTCTTTGGCCAGTGCTCAAGAGCACTAGGCTAGTGCTGCAGCAGAGGATGCCTCTTGTTAAACTGCAAACGCACTCTTGTGCTGTGCATTGTACGTTCTTTATCAACTTCATCTGCGGCACGAAGACAGAGAATTCTGGTCATCTTTGTTATCGTTCATTTTCTTTTTAATTGAGGTAAAATGCAAAAGCTCCCATGCACTGAGATGTTAGCACTCGTTAGAAAAACCCTAGGTGGTCTAAATTAATACTGAGCCCTCCATTGTGGCGTCCCTCATAGTCCAAGTATCCCTTCGGGATGCTACACCCCACAATTTAAAATTTCCACTGTGTTGACAGCACAGTCCTCATTCGGGAAACACGCAGTGGTCTATTTGATCAACAATTGCACTCCTCGCTTAAATTTTGCAGTGAAATTGGTGTGATAAAACTTTGGGACTGCTGAAATTTTTTAAATAGCCGATATTTCAAATAAATCGGTTATGAATTATTTAAGGGACACTGAGGACAAATGGAAGTTGTCGCGTTCTAGTGAATGGAGTACAGCATTTTAACAACTGATGCTGCTCTCACTGAAAGGAACGGTTTACAGGCTACATGAAAAGAAATACAGGTACCGCCATCACTGGCTGTTTTGAGAACAAACTGCTGTGTGCGAAGTTTTAATCAGCGTTAAGGAACTCTACGAGGTGGGGAAGCCGGCGTTGCCAGTCTAAGGCTGCCGTGGCTGACCATGGGCTGCCGTGGTTCCATTGCGTCGTTCGTGGTTAATAAATACCAGGAGCGCCAGTGGCACCTCATTGCAATGCGTAGCACCCCTGATCTCTTGGCTGGTTTGTGCTCTCTTGATCTCTCCACATGGAACCGGCATGCCCCTACCAGCGGGTGGCTGCTGATAGCGGCTGATAAGCTGTGGGCACCGGACAACACTATCTCGTTCTAGCGAAGTTTGAGCATCCTCAGTTTTTTTCACACCAATGTCCAAGGCTGCACTACTATATATTGATCTTAAAGTGGTGATCACCTGTGCTTTTTTGTTTTGATGTCTTATTTGAGTACAGTGGCACAAGCTTTATATCCAATTTTCTCTGCAATTTTCTCTTGGTGTCTCCGTCAGGTTTTGCAGTATGTGGCTGCCAGTTTGCCCCCCAATATAAAGGGTGATTAATAAGCATCTTGTTGACAAGTCTCATTCCCCGCAGTAGTAACCCACTGAAGGTGGTGAATCGGACAACTGCATGTTTGAGTTCTTGGGATTTTGTCGCAACCATTACAACATGTGGCACCCCTGGTCCCTGGTTTGTGCTCTGTTGGTCTCTCCACATTGAAATGCTAACACAGAATGTGGTTTTGATAAGCACACTCATTGTAGGTAATCGGGTAACCATCAGAATCTGTAGTCATCTACATTCGCTAGGTACAAGCACGCATACCTCCAGAAGTCTCTTCTAGAAGTGGTGCCTAACTGCTTTGAAGTGCTCCAAAGTAGCTCCCCAGCTCCTCCAAAGTGCTGCAAAATGTTTTAGTGCTCCTGAAAATGCTTCAAATCTGAGTTTGGTAGCAATTAAATGCAACTTCAGCTTGATGTGGCACCTGGTTAAAATGTTCAGTTGCAGTTATTTCTCTCTTGTTCCGCAAGCTTTTTCACTGTATTGCATATGATTCATGGGGCACTCTAAACTCCATTTTCTGTACAGCGCTTTCTGGGGAAATCCCAATGGAAGCTAGGAACGTTTCTCTTTTTTTTCAGCAGTTGTTTTGGGTAGATCAGCTGCAATACATTCAGTTGAAATTCCTTGTGGTCCAGGCTGAGATTTCAAGCTGCTTTCACAGTTCTTTCATTTTATGATTCATTGAGCAGTGACATTTGTCTAGATCGTCCCTTGTGGCAACAGCTGGAATTGCCTCGGAGAGAAGGCAGATGTTGCAGGAGGCGGCAGAGAGCAAGTCAGGCGGATGAGAATGATGATGATGATCATCATGGTGACAGCAGAAAGAGCAGGTAGTATTGTGAGAGTAGAATTTCAAAAGGTCGTTCGTTTTTTTGAGGATGGTTCACAAACCCTTCCTCTAGTGTCGTTCGGCTTGGAAAATGAACAGGAGGCGAGCTTGTAGATGATGACAGCAGAGCATATATTTACAACATACATATACAGAGAGTTAAACTGGAAAAAGCAGAACTGAATTTACAAAAGAACAAACTTTGCACTACTTTACTCATCGACCGGGGAGGTTAGAGCCTAAGTAGCATCACATTACGTGCTAAGCATGGAGCCTCAGCTCAAACTGGACTCGACTGCATCCGTTTACATGCGCTTTTAAGCACTTGATTAACAAAGGACTAAGGGCGGTCATTTTCAGTGGCCCGCCCAAAGCATCAATTCTCCAATCAAATAACATGCGAGATGGGGACAACCCCTTGGGTTGGGCTTAGCCTCCAACCCAGAGTCTGTTAACAATACAAACAAAATAAACAACAAAAACGCCACCACTCTCTCTCAAGTGAGAGTATCCACAGGCTCTCCCTTCGGAGCTAATCCTTGCCTCAGGCATGCATACCGCCACCCACCATCAGTCCGCGTCGCTCGTCAGCAACAGAGGAGGGGGCGAAAGGGCCCACGATGCTGCCGCGCTACCGACGGTGGGACGCAGCTAATAAGCATGAAGGGGTTCGTCTGTCGCTCCGGGAAACCAGATTAAGGGTCGCCCCTGTTTTCCCACATTCTTGGCGAGTCTTGCCTGTCCGCCATGACAGGTGTCCGTCACGGCCATCCTGGGAATGCGCTTTTGTTCACGAGGCACAGCGGGAAGCTGTGGGTGCCTTCCCGGTGATAGCCCACGTCGTAAGGGGGTGGGGGTCCGTGCTTCAAGCGACAATTTTCTTTCCCGGTATGTACTCGGGGGCTCTCGCTTATACTGGGGAGCGGTTTCCGCGTGTGCCGGCGTCCTGCTTTCTGCAAAGGTATGCAGCTGGAAAAGAGGGGCGGCCTTACAGTGAGGCCACAGATTTGTTTGCACATTGCCTTCAATGCCTCTTCAGTTTCGTCTCATGTGTGTCCCCTCCCTCTTTTTGTCCATGCAGCGGTGATCGGTGGTGCCGTCGTGGGCCTGTTGTGTGCCATCCTGCTTGTCATGTTCATCGTCTACCGGATGCGCAAGAAGGACGAAGGAAGCTACGCCCTGGACGAACCCAAGCGGTCACCAACGGCCAACTCTTACATGCGTAGCAGCAACAAGGAGTTCTACGCTTAGATGAAGTCGAGAGACTGCTTAGGGATGTGCGCGCGAGACATACTATGCCTCCTTCCACCAACTCTCCCTCCCCACCTCTTTCCTTCCCAGCCTTTCCCTTCACCTACACAGTTCGCGCAACACAGCCGCCAGAGGGCAAGGCGCAAACAATCGCCCGACTGTCGAAGAGCACCAGCAGCGACAGCAGCAGCGTCCCTTGCTGCTGCTACAAGAATGTATAAGGAGGAATTTGTGCTCGTGTTCTCATGTTGCTTTCTTTAGTTTCCTCCTTCCGACTAGTGTAACTTTTTAACATGGATTATTCCTCACATCGTGTTCCTTGACAGTTTTAGTGTCAAACATTCGTTTTTTCCAGAAAAGTTTTTAATTGCGTTGAGTTTCCTGTGCCTTATATAGTTGTCACTTAATGTAATGACGTTTTTCTTACATTAGTTGACTTTTTAACACTGGATGCCTCCCATTCCCACCCCCGACCCACTTCTTTTTGGTCTAACGTAGCCAACAGCTCCTCCAAAGTCAGCATTGCACGGAGTGCAATGCAAGCCGAAGGTGGAGGGCTGTCTGGGCATGCTGTAGCATTTGCTTGTCCGGCACTCGCAAAAGACTTTCTTCCTTCTTGTGCCATTTATTTATGCCGGCTTACTTAGACCGACACCTTGCTGCAGTTTATTTAATTGTATACACACATGCCTGCTGTTGAGCAGTAAAAAGACAGGAGGCACTAGTGCATATGAGGAGAGTTCTTGGACATGCTGCAAGCTGTTGGGTCGTCCAAAAGGGGGTCGGAAAAAAAAAACTCCTGGTGCTTGAAGAACCCAGTATAGCAAGCCTGTTGTGACGAGAGAAAGAAAAAAACAATGCAATGGGAGCCAACTTGACCTTCTTGCAATAGATTTGTCATGGCAGGTTTCAGCTGTTTTCTTTCTGAATGTTGCTGAAAAACTATTTTGTACACATTCCAGCCGTTGTTGGAATTGCATCTCCTCCATCATCTCTCTTGGCAACTCCCTTTCTTATGCTAGCTAAAGCTGTGCAGTCACTCCGGTGTTTTTGCCTCAAACTGGCACTGACATACTCCTGCAAGTTGTCATTGACCTATGTGCAATTTTTTTCCATATCTGCGAGAGTGTTTCATCTCTGTCGAACCAAGTACTCCAGTGTAGAACATGAGGTTTCTTTTGGTGAAAGCACTTCGTGCTTTTGCGTCTCGAGTTCTAGATAAGGCCCCAATGCTCGCTCCCCTGCCAAGGATGCACGTTGGCAAGCTCCCAGTGGCTCTGCACGTGTTCACAGACCAATAGTGTACGTGCGTGTGTAAAGTTTTGGTGTGTGTGCCACAGAGTGCAAAGTATATTATAGTGTTCCTCTTTTTCGCTGTTCCTTGCCACCTAACTTTGTATCACGTGTGGTGTTGTCCGAAGGAAGGCCTGGGACCTCCAGCCTCCAATGACTGAAACTGTTCTGACATACATCTGTCTGGGTTTAGCACCTAGGAGCTGTTCTTTACCTGCAACATGAAGTGCTTGCTTAACAAAGCTTGTGGAATGGTGTTAAAAGGAAAGCTTCACTGCTGTCACCTATGGGCCAATTTGATTCCATTCGTTTTATAACACAATCTGTAGTAAGGGTAGAAGGCATTTTACATTTGCTTAACCCGGTCTCTAAAAGCTATTTAAGCAAGTAAATTGCAAGGAACATTGGTGTCCCCTTTTACTACCAAGCATACGGGCCCTCACAGGGCTGGAAGACGAGACTGATCGGGTAACGTAGCGGTCAGTCAGTTCTGCTCAGGGTGGCTGGGCCTTGTAGGTTCGCGACCATTTACATCTGCATTCTTCTGCTGCCCAAGTTGTGGTGTGGAATCACTTCCTTCTTCACGTTGACTGCCGCCGAATGCATGCGTGGTGCTTTTATATCGCCCCTTATTTTTTTTTTACTATGCAGTGTACTCTATACACATACACATAAGAGATGAATCCTGAAAAACTGGAAAGCGGCGCTATGTTTGTAAGAGACTGTTGTGCTAGTAGCGAAAAATCTGGGACTGAAGAATGGAATGTCGGAGTGTGCTTAGAGCGGACAGAATTTCCATTTACAAATGGAGCCTGCCACCCGTCTTTACCGCCTGGGCCTGCAGTTGTGAGTCTACTAGCTTGTGTTTGTAGCAGCGCTGCTCGTGTGTTGCCTGCAGTTCTCATTCTGATGCTTTTTTTTCTTTGCACTGCTCGCTTCAGGTGTGTAAGTCTGCAACAGTCTTCCCCTCCTCCTCATTGCTCTTTATTGTCCTGTGTTTGTTGTACATACTTCACGCGAGCCGAGTCACCTACATGTCCCGAAGGAAGTGAATGCAAAGAACTGAACGGCCGTGGGAGTGTCCAGTACGAAGTCTAGCGTGCCTCGTGCATATTTTGCCTTGATGAAATGCTTTGGACTTCATTGTTTTCCTCTTCACTTTCTTTTCATGTGCTGTGCCTGTTGTCAGTTTTAGCAAGTAGTGTTTAAAAAAAGGCCTGTAAATACTGTACACTTCTCCGAAATTGCTTAAGAGGTACCCAAGCTTGTGTCTTGAACATTGCGAGAGTAGTATTCTTTTATCAAACTTTTGTATGTGTGACCACTGGATGTTCTAGCAGTTTGTATGTCTTCATTAAAGTGGGGTCATCGAGCAGTTTGTTTTTAAAGCATGCAATGAATGACCTCTGTCTAAAATTTTTATCTCCCCTATCACCTGGCAGTCATAGGCTTTTCTTTCATTTTCTCATTATGCCAGGTTTTTTCTTGCATGGGGCTGTGTAGGTATGCAGGCAAGTTTTATTCTTGCGTCTTTTTAAGGTTCTGCTTTTGCCTTTAAACAATATTCTGAGAGCCAGTCTGCTGTTCTATCTTTCTGTTCTATTGCGGTTCTTTTACGGTCTGTTACCAGTGGTCTTTGTGCATGCAACACTTTGCTTTGCATAACCCTGATTCCGGTTTGTTAGACCTTTTTTTTTTATCCCGCTCACTGCTAGAATCTTAATATATTGTATGCAAAGAGTGAGTGTTGTAAGGTGTTCTCACATCCACATGCAACTGCTGCAAAGCATTTTTTTTGTATATGTTTAATTTAAGACGTCGTTGCATCAAGACCAAACAGTAGCTTCCAAATGTACCAAATCTGTGGTGTGTCTGCATTAGTCATCTTGGTGGTCCTTTGGCATGCGGGCTAAAGGATTCTGGAGAGTGGCACAGTTCAAGACACTGGTGTCTACCTTGTACTGCTGCAAAAACATTTTTGTACAGAACTTTTCATAGTTGTCAATACAATAAATTGATGGATTTACAAGAATGCTTCGGTGTTCATGAACCAAAAAGTCGTTGTTTATAGAGTGCTCTGAAAACAGCTGTGAACAATGGAAAGAAATCTTTGAAGGTTTGCTATGGGGCAGAATACATCCAAGTCGAGGGGCCTTTATACTTGTTTACAAAACTTTCATAACCTTCCAGATGTGTAGAAGAGTTTCACTCTTTTCAGGTACAACAGTTGGTGAAGACTTGTGTGCTTGATTTCTCTTAATTTAAGAGAGGTGTCAGTGATGAGGTGGGTCCAAGTAGCATACATTCTTGTTGTTGTGCTGTTTGCATGGAGGGAGTGCTGGCTATCGCTCGTGTTCACCTGCAATTGGGAAATGCTTCCACGCTTTCTGTTCAGCAACAGGCTACGCATTGATACCCCAGTGCATGTGCACCTGAGGAGTACCACATAATCTTAAATGGGGGGAAAATTGCTTGGAGATCAGGCTTTGCAACACCAGGTGCATCAGTGGAGCAGAATTCAGATCAGTTCAGGTAATCGGACAGGTAATTTAAGGTTCAGGTAATTCAGGTTCAGGGGACTGGTTTAGGTAATTTGACATTCCATCGTAATGCAAGGGCACATTCTTTTTTAAAACTGGCACAGCATTGCACACACAAAATGGTAAAGGAAATGAACAGTATATAAAGGCGGTTGCTTTTTATAACTGCCATTCTTACGTAAACCCAGCAAAGTTGCAGCTTTGTGCTTTTATGTCTGACGCGTAAAGCATCGCTCTGGAACCAAGAGCATGCACATTTTCCTGACCCTCTTGATGCAGCCCAAATGTTAATGCATGCAGTTCATGCTTTCAAAGTAGTCTGAAGTCCCTAAAGCTGAAATGAAGGATTTTTCTTTTCTTGTGCTCAAAGTAGCGACGGGATAGCTCACTCCCCTGCACCCCCCTATAGGTGCATGCTATTTGCACAGCCGCCTTGACCATATGACTATTGATGCACTACATTCCCAGCTTATATGCACAGGTTGCGCCCACCTCGATACCGTTCCTCTGTAGCTGCGGCAGCAGAACTGAGCAGTTCCTCGCATGGATGATGCTATTTCCAGCTAGCTATTCCAGCTGGAATTCATCAGCAGCTGAACTAGTCTATGTCCACTTCAGTACAAAGCCCTAATGAAATTGGAAAGGCAGCAGAGTTTGGTCAGAGTACCCATTGCAGCTGGAAAAGCACTTTTCCTGCTGCATTTCCAGCTGGAGTAAAGTTCCGATTCCAACTGGAAGTGAAAATTTTCCTCCTGAATCTAGAAAGGGTCCAGCCAGACATGATTTTGGGTTCCATGATACGGCAGGAAGTGGCATTTTTTTCCAGCTGAAAGACTTCCTTTTTCTCCTGGCCATGCCTCTCCCATTCTCCCCTAATTAACTTTGTCTTGTGCCAGCTCGACCACCTTATCCCCATAAGCTTCTGATATGAATGAACTAAAGATCTGGAACGAGGTGGAATTATAAACTGCTTGCATCAAGCATACTTTGATTGCTGTTTGACACGTTGAAAAACAGGACTAATCTATTGCTACTCAGAACATACCCTGTTAATGCTTTAATTGTGCTGCTATCCATTCTCATGAAATGTCTTATTTTGTGCTTTGCGCCGTTGCTTAACCGGAAACCGTGGGAATGTACTGTTGCAAGAATGGAGTCATGATACAAAAGCTAAGGGTGGGCTGGCCGATGCAGAGGTCTGGTTTCTTGCACAACATGTAGATTTCGTTGAAACCCATTATCTTATGTGGGATGGCTCAGTGGCGTTATCGGCAAAGGTAGTTGGGAAGAATGTCACAAGCGGCTTTCGACGCCGGTAGCGCGCACAAACGCCCACAAGGATTAGAAGCATGTCTGTTGCGAGCAAAGTTCCGGTCATAACCCAACCCTGTGGGCAGAGAATATCCGAGGTAATGTGCTGGGTTTGGATGTGTTGTAGTCAGACACACTCCCATAGAAGGTGATCGATGGTCGTGCTCGCGCCTGTGTCGCATGCAGAACTTGTGGTAAATGCGAGGCATCGTATGATGCTTCATATTTGTGACAAGTGTCCTGTTCTATATATGCGACACTGGTGCGAGCCTGGCCATCTATCAGCTTTTATGGGCGTGTCTGACAACAACGCATCCGCATCAGCACATTTATGCCATGAAAGAGAAAAGTTCAGTTTCTGCGTGTGGGTAGCTGTCACCATTTGTCCCTTCAATGCATGGGAACTCGATGAGAGAATTTCCGGACCAAACCATTAGCGCACCCCTGGCTCAGGAAGGATAAGTGTTTAGAGATCGAAATCTGGCGAAAGGAATGCTCGTGCTGTCGAAGTAGTTTGCAGTGAGAGCTACCTACTACTTGTACTTTTGATGATGATGGCCTCTGGTTGAATGGCACGTACTTTTCCCGCTGCATCCCACGTGGCTTCGGTCTGTCTGCACACGTGAACACGCACACGTGCCTCACACGTACGTACATGCCTTTGTCGTATTTTGGTGGGGCACGCGCCCCCACCCGCGATCGCATGAACACCCCATCGCGCAGCCCATCGCCTCGTGCAACATTATAGTAGTCATCGGGTAATGCGAGCGTCGTATTACTGTACAGTTGCTGAAACTTACCGAGAGAGAAAAGAGGCATCACCGCACTCGATCATTCATGGCCGCTCGAGGTATTGCGCGCTAACCCAGGTAACCGATCCGAGGGAACGCCGGGAAGGGGCATTTCATATTTGGCTTGGCTACTGTTAAGCCGATAACCTGTCTCTGTGCACAAATTATTGTATGCCTTGTTTGTTAGTAATAATAATTGGCTTTTGGGGAAAGGAATTGCGCAGTATCTGTCTCATTTATCGTTGGACACCTGAACCGCGCCGTATGGGAAGGGATAAAGGAGGGAGTGAAAGGAAGAGAGAGGTGGCGTAGTGGAGGGCTCCGGAATAATTTCGACCACCTGGGGATCTTTAACGTGCACTGACATCGCACAGCACACGGGCGCCTTAGCGTTTTTCCTCCATAAAAACGCAGCCGCCGCGGTCGAGTTCGAACCCGGGAACTTTGGATCAGTGTTTGTTAGTCGTTCCATAATTTGCTGGAAGCAAGCCATGGTTTGTTCTCTGACCATGACGAATTTCGCCGTCAGATTATCAACACGTTCGGTTAGTTTGTCAACCCTAGCTATAACGGCATCTATTCTAGCGTCTTGAGCGTCAACCTGCTTCATGAGCGTGTTCGTGTCCGACCTAAGCTTACTGTTCGGTGTTAAGTTCTGGTCGATGCGTCCTCGATTGGACTGTCTGCCGTCTTTTTGGGCTAAAAACAATTTCACGAGAGATGCATTCATATCCTTTCACGACTACACTAATCACTTTAAACTGGAAAGGAGGATATATCCGCCACCAGACAAGAAGCTCGACAAAAGGCAGGAGGTAATGTGGCGTCGGCTCCAGACGCGAGCCTTCTTTAGCCCATCAAAACTAGCTCACATGTACCCAACACAATACAATCCAACTTGCAAAAAATGCGGCGAGATAGCCGGATGCGATCACATTCTATGGGGCTGCAAAAAGCCGCCGCCACCGGCGGACCTACTACCAGTCCCTTCTCTAGAGCGGTGGGAGGCTATACTGGCCAGCTCAGGCCCGTTGACACAAGTCCGGGCCACTGAGTGGGCTCACAAGATCGCCGAGAACTACGGGCTCGAGGCCGTCTAGTATAACGCCTACATAGGGCTCAATGCTGACAATAAATGTTTTCCAATTCAATCCAATTGTATAACTTGTATTCACTTTCATAATATATGAACCTGGTTTATGGTTTATTGGGGGTTTAACGCCTCAAAGCGTCTCAGGCTATGAGGGACGCCGTAGTGACGGGCTCCGGAAATTTCGACCACTTGGGGTTCTTTAACGTGCACTGACATCGTACAGTACACGGGCCTCTAGATTTCGCCTCCATCAAAATTAAAGCAAATGAATGCTCGGTGTTAGGTTCATGCGGAAACAACGCATTTCTCGGAGCTTTTCCTGGAGAAGAGCCGTTTTGTCAACTGAATGCGCGTTTTGTGCCCATCAATAGTCAAGCCAAATATGAAGCCGTATCCCGGCATTGCTACAGTGTTACAGTAACAGTGTCTAGGCCACGTCTATGCAGCACTGCTGCGCCTCTACACGATGATTGAACAGTTAAACCGTTGAACTACCGCAACTCCTTAAATTTTTCCCTTGTGCAATATTGAGAAACTCCATGTTCGAAGCGCCTTCCGGACGGAGCACATGAGAATGAGGTGAGGGCCCGCAATTATGCGACGGGGTGACAAGGGAGCACGCACCTGGGACGCTGAGGAAGATCTCTAGGATCTTGTTGCGCAGATCGTTTGCGAGCAGCGTCCCAAGAGTGCTCGTCTTGTTTGGCCTGCCGTAAGTTTGTTGCTCTGGTGTCCCGCATAAATGCAGCGTTCCGAGCACAACGCTCAGCCGCGGCTGTATCCGTGGGCCATGGCCTTCCTGCAACGCGAATTTATTTTGCAGTGGTTTTTGAAGGGAGGAAATGCCACAGTAACTGTCTGATTTCTTGGTGGACATGTCAACCGCTCAATGAGGGATAGGAAGAAGGTGGGACTGAAGGAGGAAAGGAACAAAGAGGTGCCGTAGTGGAGGGTTGATTGATTGAAAACATTTATTGGAAATCACAAAAGTATTCATGGGGGAGCAGGGTTAAGTCCTTAGTCCGGAACTGCACTCTCCCTTGCAGCCTACTCGATCGCTCCGATCAGCTTAAGCTGTTCGTTGAGGTAAAATTGAAAACAGGTTTTTGGAGAAAGGAAATGGCGCAGTATCTGTCACATATCGGCGGACGCCTGAACAGCGCAGTAAGGGAAGTGGTAAAGGAGGGTCTGAGAGAAGGAAGGAAGAAAGAGGTGCCGTAGTGGAGGGCTCCGGAATAATTTCGACCAGCTGGGGTTTTTAACGTGCACTGACATCGCACAGCACACGGGTGCCTTAGCGTTTCGCCTCCATCGAAACGCTGCCACCGCGCTCGGGTTTGAACCCGGGTACTCCGGATTAGTAGCCGAGCGCCCTAACCCCTGAGCCACCGCGGCGGGTTGTTCATTGAGGTCAGAACTGGCCAGCAGGGACTCCCACTGCTCTCAAAAAGTGCATATGCGTCTTTTTTTATCCGACTTGCCGTAGCATTCCCATGCAATGTTAACTATAGCTAGGGCTGCGAGTCTTCGCACCAGTGGCAATCCTCCCTATACCTAGTCGGTTCGGCTCGAATTATGGGGGTTTAACGTCCCAAAACGACTCAGGCTATGAGAGACGCCGTAATGAAGGGCTCCGGAAATTTAGACCACCTGGGGTTCTTTAACTTGCACTGACATCGCACAGCAAACGAGCCTCTAGAATTTCGCCTCCATCGAAGTTCGACCGCCACCGCCGGGATCTAACCCGCGTCTTTCGGGCCAGCAGCCGAGCGCCGTAACCACTCAGCCACCGCGGCGGCTCTGTACCTAGTCGGCTACATGCAGTTATATAAGAGTAGGTTTGGATAAACTCCCATTCTAATTTTTCGCCAGTCTTCCTTTTTTTTTTAAGTCCATGTGTGGAAGAGCATAACAGCACGTAAGGGCACGATGATGTTCTACGCGATCAGCAGAGTGCATGGATCTCGGGATTGAGAGTGACATGGGTGCTGCGTGCACGTGGTTGGCGTAAGCTCGAGCGAGCCTGTTTGTTCCCTCAGAAAGGAAAATAGCGCAAACTTCGCAAGGACACTTAAAATGAAGACGAGACACTTCTCCCTCGTTTCCGGGTAATCCTTCATGCCCCGGCATCACTAAATGTATACGGAGGTGAAATTTGGATTTGCTACTTTCGTCAGAATTCTGAGGGGGTTCATGTTGATCCTGCCGTTCATGTAGTCCTACAGGCTTCCTGTGAGTCTGCAACAATCATCACGCTTTTATTGGTCTGCCACCTTTGTACGATCGGCAGTGCTATTGGGGCTCAGCTGCTGAAGGTTTTTCTGAGGCGATGAAGTCGCTTACTAGCTGATGCTCTAAGTGTTCTACCACCACCACTACTACCGACCCTTTCCTGTGATACGGGGATGAGCCGGTGTAGACTGAGCCGTTTCTGTCTCTATTCTTTTGAATAAAACGTTAATACGGTCTTCTTTGTGTCCTGCGTCCCGTTAGGGATGCATTCTCAAGGTCAATGGGCTGACATGGATCGCCTTGCGCATTAGGCTTGGAATGCTGCCCTTAGGCAGTTTATCCTCTAGGTCAGCTGGCATGCCGATCCTATACAAGTCATGCAATCCCGTGGTGCTTGTTCTGAGTCTTGTGCTTTGCGTACACAAGGAGGTCTTCCTATATTCGGAATGGGTATTTGTACCCCGGCCTTCAGTAGTTTCCGGTAGGCCTAAAGCCACCTTGAACAATTTCCGTATGAGAATGTCCACGTGGTTGACCTCCGCTTTGATTTGGTCATGGTAGAGGAGTCTGCAGGGTACTATAGATATGACGAGAGATTTTACGAGTCGTATATACTGACCTCTTCTCCCATCCTTCTGTTTTCGTTCGTGATCCTTCTGATCATTCTAGAGTACGCGAGGAACGCAAGGTCGAAGTGTGCTCCAGGAAACTCAGAGCCCCTGAGAGTCTAGGGACCCTGCTACAAGTATGACAAGCACATCAAGGTGCTAATTTATAGGCACAAAGTACAAGAGTTGGATAAGATGAGGGTGCTAGGCATGTGGCTGCAGGGGGATCGAAAAGCAACCCGTTGCGTCCACATCCTATGAAACCAGGATCCTATGAAACAAATATCTAAATATTTGTGCCGCCTGGTTTCATAGGATCTGGATGCAACGAGTTGCTTTTCGATCCCCCTGCAGCCACATGCCTAGCACCCTCATCTTATCCAACTCTTGTACTTTGTGCCCATAAATTAGCACTTCGATGTGCTTGTCATACTTAAAGCAGGGTCCCTAGACTCTCAGGGGCTCTGACTTTCCTGGAGCGCACTTCGACCTTGCGTTCCTCGCGTACTCCTCCACACATGAGGCCGCATGCTGAAGTGTTTCTTCCTTTTCGCCTACGGACCCTTGGGTGACCCAGATCGTTATTCCCTGGCACAGGTTTAAGTATTTTTCGGTGAGTATGCAGGCTGAACCTACAGCAGTAGCAACGCTGATGACGAGAACACTAACGCTGACTAGGGCGAAATAAACCCAGTAAACACGAAGGGAACAACAGCTACCAGCAACGGTGACGCATAGGAAGAGCATTTTACGACAGCGAAACGACTTCAACAAAGACGCAGATCACTGAATCTAGAAAGGTAATCATTGGACAGCGATCAAGGTCCATCGAGCCATTGTTCTCAAAGAGGACGAAGAATAGACCGGTGTGCTTGCACGTTTCTGCGTGCCTCGTGCAAACGGAGCTCCAGAAGATTCCGGCCCTTTCATCGTTCTTCGCTCACATTAGGACATGACGATCAAGTGGGACGGGCTTGTGGTGGCGTTCTTGCTTTTTATCGGGCCTCTTCTGACAGAAGGTGGGTAGGAGCTTGTGGTTTGGCTTTTGGGGCGATTACTGCTGGCACCGTGGTCGTGGGGAGCACCATTAGGTTTAGCTTTTCCAAGAGGATGTGGGCAGCGTACTAAATAGCTCGAAGGCTCGGAGCGATACCGGCTAACGGCATAATATTCGGGTGGGTGATATTGTGGATTCCACGTTTGCGGTCACAGCTGCTTAGGCAAGGCGAGGGAAGGGTACAGCACGGCACGGCCATAGAAGCTAGATGTAATCGACGAAGATAATTGAGTATTGTAGCCTCATTATCACAAAGGAAGCGTGCAGGTGTACAGGTGATGCTGATGACCTTCCACAGCGTACCATCGAAGCGCGATTGCTGCGGCACCTGTACTGGTCTGTGTACGCGCAGCACGCCGACTGAATCGCTTCGTGAGCCACTTCGAGCCGCTGTCGTACCAGCCACACCAGGTGCACAGAGACCACGTTAGGCTGCGCAGGTCCATCAACCAAAACCAACATGCCCGAGGCCATGTTTACCTGCGCTTCCAGGGATTTAACCGGCAAGTATTGCACATGGAAGCATCGTTTCCCGCCTTGGCGTGCGACGCACTAAATGTAATCTTCAGAATGCCGTCGCATTAATTACAAGCATAAAAACTTACAAAAAATATCGGTTCTATAGATGAGTATTTCCATCATGCAGTGAGCGGCATGGTCGCACGGTGTCGAGCGTCACGTACTCAAGTGGTATTCTAATCACACATTCGTCGACAGCAAGCAGCCGCTGTGGCTCAGTGGTTATGTCGCTCGGCTGCTGACACGAAATATGCGGGTTCGATCCCGGCCGCGGCGGTCGCATTTCAATGGAGGCGAAATACTAGAGGCCCGTGTGCTGTGTGGTGTCAGTGCACGTGCCCTTACATTGAATCTTTGAATGCATTTAGCTGGAAGAAAGCCCGTCCCTTCGCTGATCTTATTTCTGAGGATTGTCACGAGCTGCACCTCTGCTCGACACAATAGCCTCGCTATGGGGTAAGCGCGCATCGGACGCGGGCTGTTCACTGTCATTTCGCGCAACGAAGTGGTGTCTCTGGCCTGGGAATATTTGGGTAAAAGTGCAGGAGCGGCATGCCTTGCCCCAAGCGGGGCGTTGTTGCGGCGTTTTGGCGGCAAAGAAGAGACAAGAACGCGTCTTTTCTGACAGACTGTGTTACATATAGATAAACAGAGCTTTGCGGACTTCAGTTCGTAATTATTTTAATTTGGCGAATTGCAGCGCCCTTTTTATGGACCTTTTATCAGCGTTATTCTTCGTTTGCTGCTCTTTCGCTAACATCATCAATGTTCTTTTTATTGCGACTGAACTCACTTTGCAGTCACTGTCGTTGACTATGAGTGAGTGAGAAAGTGACCGTCGGAAATAGCCACTGCACGGAGGAGTCAAGCACCTATCGCAAACAAGAAAAAGATTGAGCTAAATTTTGTTCTAGCAAAGTCGAAGGAGCCCCGCGATTGCCGTTGCTTCGTTATAGCGGTACGTGGCCTTGGTTGCAGCGGCAGCTGTGTTTACCGACGACATATTAACCGGCCTTTAGTGTGCTGCCGATGTGCGTTGCGGGATCTTTCGCTAGCATCATCGCACACCGAGCGCCCACCACGGGGTCGTATACACGTGCACCATCCGAACACCTCAGCCCGTGTGAACTTCAGGGTATTGCAAGAATAATGTCATACAGGAAAGGTATATACCTATTCATAATGTTTAGCTCCGTCTTCTACGCGCTAATCCCGATACAGGCCGTTGTTAAAGAGGGCGCACGGCAGTGAACCCTTCGTGAGTACCCGTTTTTGGTTGCTTCGCCGCACAGCTCACGAGCATTAGGCCACAACGCTTCTCTGTGTGTCAAGTATGTCTTGTGGGGAATCCGTGCGCCAGACCGAAGGTTTTTACAAGTAAACCGGAATTGTTTTACGCTTTCGTTCTCCACTGCTTGACAGTGCGAAACCAGCGCAACGTCGATGCCGTCAAGCGCAACAAGCGCACTGCCAAAAGACTTTAGCCGTGTGATCATGCCGCCAATACGGAAACTAAACTTCACATAGAACCCGGGAAGCAGAGCGCACTCGCAGTGGTGAATATGGAAAACGAAAAAAAAAATGGAATGTGCCGCATCGAATCGGCACAAAAGTGTAGGCCACCGTTACAAATAGACATAATATATAAGTGCGTAATGTCGAGTAGCGTTCATTGGGCGTTCTTTATATCGCGTAGTAGGAAAATATTACTTCGTAAAATCGAGATATCAAACACATAGGCTTGTATGAGAATTGCGGAAAAAAGAACAGCAGAAAAGGACGTGTTGACGAGAAGGAAATAGACAGGGCGACGCTAGAAACAACTGAATTTTACCAGGTTGAAATTTATAATCGTCGTCTGCTCCTCCTCCGTGTCAACGCGTCCTTTCCTGCTGTTTTTTTTACCCAACCATGCACCAACTGGCCCAACAATCTCCGCTTATATTTTATGAGAGCTTAAAAGGGGAATGGGACTATTCCTCCGTTATATCCATTATTATCTAATAAGCCGTTTCACTATATAGAGGTTCGACTGTATTTCGGCCTGGAATACTTGTCCTGGCCAAAGAACGGACAGCTCGTCTTATTGCACAGGCGCACGAGGATATGTGCAAGCATTAACAGCTACTGCCAACACTGTCTATTTGCAGGCTGTTCCACTTGAAGCTGAGGCCGGACACGTCAGCTTTTCACAAGGACCTTGTGGTGGAGACGGCGCAGCTAGGACGCATTACGCCTGACATCAGCCACATATACAGCGGAGAACTTGTTGGTAAGCATCCCTCCCCGACTTTTAAAGCGAAACCTTTACTGGCCGTGAACTTGCAATTTCGACGTGGCGGTGCTCCTAGGAGGCACATGACGTCACAACGCGAGCCTCGCCGCGGATATTTCTCTCTCTCTCGCTCCCTAGTCACTACTGTGCATGCGCCACTAGTAGCACCGAGCCACAGGTGTTCCGCCGCAGCGCCGCGCCGCGCCTTTCCTCAAAATCCAACTTTGAATTTAGTTTTCTCTTTTTTCTTTCCCTCCCTCCTTTAACTCTTTCTTTACGGCGCGGTTCGGGTGTCCACAGATATGTGAGCTGGTTACTGTGCTTCGCGCGCTCGCCGCGCCATCTGGCATGACGTCACACCGCGTTCCTCGTCGTTGCGCTCGCCTCCGCTCGCTTCGCCAGCTGTGTCGCATGCCTGATAACATGTCGGAGGATTGAAAACGAGAGCTCGCGTGCGCCGCAACCACAGTGTCTGTCTAAAACAACAATGTGTCGTCTTTAATGGAACAACAACATAGCTAGACAACCAGACTAACCTGAACTTGCGATCAAGATTAACCAAGGCTAACCATCCAGTGCCTTAGCTTTCGCTACGCATATCCTGGCAGAGCCGATCTAAGCCACTACCAAATTTTTTCGTAGTCCTCCCGCCCATTGCCTAAAAGTCAATCCTCTCGGCCGTTTGCATTGTACTTGTTGTATGAGTGTCATTTCGCCAAGAACGTTTTAATGCGAAAGCATTGCCAGCCCATTTAGGCGAAATTTCCAGAGATGGTTCCAAATAGACGATGCCATTACGCCATCTCTGAGCGAGGCGCACCCTTTTGCACTGGTAGATGGCGCATGCATACAGGCTTACGTCACGGCATCGACTCGGCGCGCAGGCGATCCCACTCCAGCTCCGACTCGTGAGGGAGGCCGGTACGTGAGGAGGAAAAGCGGCGCGCGCATATGACCTCATCTGAAGGATCCCTTTCAGTCGGAGCCAAGATGGGATCGCCCGAGCTCAAGGCATTCCTCGCCGCGGCCTCTCATCTATGGAGCGCGCTGCAGCGAGCTTGGCTTTGAAGACTCGTTGCCGCAGCTCCCCTCCCCAGATGTGACAGCCATCTGCACCTCCCCTCTTGTAGCACGCTTGGCCTTGACTATTGTCACTGTGTGCAGCTCGAAGTTCCGAACATGTGCCGTTCTTCGCGCACAACAAACCATGCAGACGAACCATCTCTCAGAAAGAACGTAATGAAAAAAGCTCGGCCGCGCAAAAGCTAATGCTTCACATAATGTTAAGTCACATACGCAGCTACCACTTCCAAGTGCCCTCCCTTATGTTGTCTTTTAGTGCGAAAGCACTTATAGTTGTATTCTCAGCGAAAGCCATGGGCTGAGTGAAGCCTTCGGGCGGGTCATGCAACTGAATTTGGAGCGACAATTTGGCCTACCAAATGAGGTGTCGCACACCAAGAAAGCTCAATTTGGGGATGACCTTGTTGGGCAAGGATGGCAAACTCATAGTATGGCGCACGAGGCATGTCCCAAATATGGTTAGGACGCCCGAAATTTGGCCATGGAATAACCTTGGTCGAATTAGACGGCCGGTGAATCTGGGTGTGCTCGGGCGGATGACAGGCTTGACCTTGTCTCTCAAAGTATTTGACCTTTCCCAGAAATTTCGGTGGCCCACCCCCGAAAATTTGAAAATTGAGTTGATCCAAGCTCGGAAACTACCTGAGACACACTCAAAATGGGTTTGGCCCATCGTGCCTTCGCATAATATTTCGTGCTTAGCAAGCTAGACCACCAGCCGTTTTCTTTTTCATTCCGCGTAATGACGGTGGTGTTCCTTTAGCGTTAGCCCGCGCGGTGCTTCGCAGGCGAGCCCTCCAGCCTCGTGTACGGCTCGCTGGTGGACGGCGTCTTCCACGGGGCCATCCAGTCCCCCTGGGGCCGCTACTACGTAGAGAACGCGCGCCGCTTCTTCCCTCGGCCCAAGGCCTTCCACTCGGTGCTGTACGACGCGCGCGACGCGCACTTCCCCGACACCGGCGCCCCCGGCGGCTGGTGCGGACTCCGCGCGGACACCGAGAGGTGGATGGACGCCGTCATGAAGAGCCGCGCGACGCTGGCCGCCGAGCAGGGCATCCGTCGCAAGGTGAGCTGGCCTTCGGGGCTCTCGGGTGATAACGGAACACAAAACAGAGGACGCGGGCGCAACAACAGTGAGACCAGGAACAGGAGCACTAGCAGGTGCAGTCACCTAACGATGCAGAACGGATACAGATGATTGGTTTGGTTTATATGGGTTTAACGTCCCAAAGCGACTCAGGCTATGAGAGACGCCGTAGTGAAGGGCTCCGGAAATTTCGGCCACTTGGAGTTCTTTATCGTGCACTGACATCGCACAGTACACGGGCCTCTAGAATTTCGCCTCCATCAAAATTCGACCGCCGCGGCCGGGATCGAACCCGCGTCTTTCGGGCCAGCAGCCGAGCGCCATAACCACTCAGCCACCGCAGGATACAGATGAGTTTTGTTATATAATATTGGCAATATTGGCAAATACAGTAAACTAATCTGGCATTCATTTTCCATCGTTTAGTGATTACATTTGCTAGAGTGCCCGAGTGTTCACTGCTCGATATTGCTGCGGAGCCCACGTCATCAAGACCTTCTTCTCCACGTTCTCATGGAGATGTTGCGCAACTGTGGCCCGAGCTCTTCAAGCTTCAAATGTCACACCATTCAACCATTACTCAGCCCTGCTTAAATCACGGTTGCTGTGGTCGTGTAAGAGCTACGGGTCGTCACTGGTAACTAACTGCCCGGCTCATATGAGCCGAGCCTCAGTTTTCCGTATATCATTCCTGGACCTTGGTACGGAGCATCGCAAACGGTGTAAGTAAATAACTGCAGCTGATATGTCACCATGACATATTTAATTGTAATTTACCAGTAGGACGTGCGTCGAATTTTAAGAGAGCTGTTGTCGCAATGAAATTAACTGCGCACTTAAATATACTGCGGTCTATCTACTAAGATGTGAATATTATCCGCATGGTTAATAGTATATATAGTCTGAGAAATCTGCATAAGAATAAGGTAGTCAGTGTCCCTCTTTTATCGCAATCCGTTTGCACTAGAGGAGGCCATGAGCCATGAGCCGAACTCAGGCATTCGGGACTACGCACGAGAAATTGGCAAGTCTCTTGCACTCCGCTGTCTCTCAACAAAGTGAGAGTGAATAGAGGGGAAGCGAATCCATACGGAACATCTTTCACTGTATAGGGTCCCCTCTTGACCAGGCGAAACGAATCACGACTGCTTTACTTAGGCAGCACGTTATACTCTCCGCAAGTCGAACAAAATTGTTGAGTGTCTTTCTCAGTCACCGAGGAAGGGTTGCAGTCTAGTTTGCCCTTCCACTGGCACGATGTTGGTATCTCCTTCTGCCAATCACTGCTCTTTGCGTTTCATAACCACCTGCCGTTCTAAGTTTGTAGCCATGTTTCACTGTTGTCATCAAAAATTGAGGTCCCTAAACCGTGTTGTTTCCGCTGCACCTCCAGGTACAGACTGCGTTAGATCGCGGATTGAGAGTTCGTTGTGCACACCATATAAGACAGTGCAATCGAACATTATCACTCACTGAGACCTTTTTTCGTGGCTGGCTTTGCTGAAACAAAAAAGAAAAACAGGAGAAACGTTTCTTCGTTATTTTGCTGGAGCATACCGAGCAGGCCGCTTTTCAACTGACCGGTTTGATTCGTAGTGCTCGCCTCTGCTAGTTTTTTTTCTCTTTGAAACGAATGAATGAATGAATGAATGAATGAATGAATGAATGAATGAATGAATGAATGAATGAATGAATGAATGAATGTTTATTGCAGGCAGACAGGTACAAGAAAAAAAAGTACACATCTGTCTAAGAAGCTGACAAAAAGGCACGAGATGCCTGACGAGTGCCAGCCTCTCAATACACACAACACCTCAGCATAGGGTGTGAAGAGAAAAATAATCTCTTACATGCACTAAAGAGCAGAGAACAATGGTAAAGATAATACGGGCATTGACAAAAAGCGGCCTTGGAGGGTTAACAAAAAATATATATATACAGCAGACATTCAAAGCAACCGCACATGATTAGGAAGTCAAATTTCTCCTAAAGTGACAACAAATAAGCATTCAACTTTTTTCTGAAGACTGCTAACGAAAATGATTGATTTACTAACGTCGTAAAGGCAGGGTGGCGATTTAAAAAATCTGGTATAACAAATGATTGCTGTTGCATGCCGTAATTAGTTCGTATTTTACCCTTGTTGTAAGTTGGGTACCTTGTGTCATATTGGTGTTCGTTCGGGAGGTATTTTTGAAAAAATCTCTTTCATTAAGTTTGATTGCGTGGAATATTGTAATTGCTGTTTTCCTGTTAATGAGGTTTCCGATTGTTAATATATTGTTCTTCTTGAAAAGCGGAGTGGAATGAGTCATGTAGGGTGCATTCTCAATAATGCGTAATATGCGTTTCTGTAAAACAAATAACTTATCTATATTTGTTTTTGTCGTCGTTCCCCAAACGGATAAGCAGTATTGAAGGCGTGAATGCACTAGACTGTAATACAGCTGTTTTTTTAATTGTGGAGGTAATATGTTCCTTAGTTTATTTATAATACCGATGGATCTTGCAATACTGGTTTTTATGTTGTCGATATGATTTGACCAGTTCAAATGTTCTTCAAACACAACTCCAAGAAATCTATGAAATGAGCAGCGCTGGATGACTTACTTCATTGTACTTTAATACTATGGTGTCATCGATATGCCTACCACGAGGCCGAAAAATAATGTATTTCGTTTTCTTAGTGTTTAATTCTAATTTGTTTATTCTAAGCCACTCATACACTTTATTTAGTTCAGGTATAAGACTATATGGTTTCGGAACACTGCACGGCTACGACCGTGTGACCCCGGGTGTGAGTTTCGGGAAACTTTGGGGTACCCGCCGCGGTGGCTCAGTGGTTAGGGCGCTCGGCTGCTGATCCGGAGTTCCCGGGTTCGAACCCGACCGCGGCGGCTGCGTTTTTATGGAGGACAAACGCTAAGGCGCCCGTGTGCTGTGCGATGTCAGTGCACGTTAAAGATCCCCAGGTGGTCGAAATTATTCCGGAGCCCTCCACTACGGCACCTCCTTCTTCCTTTCCTCTTTCACTCCCTCCTTTATCCCTTCCCTAACGGCGCGGTTCAGGTGTCCAACGATATATGAGACAGATACTGCGCCATTTCCTTTCCCCAAAAAACCAATTATTATATTAAACGTTGGCAGGTTCGCAGGCGCAGGGACACGATCGCACGCTGGACGGGTAGCGGGGCACGGGGACCTCGAGCTTTCGACGACAGTGACGACTATCCTACCGGACAGCGGCGAGCGATCCGGCAGCGGCGATGAGGAGGCGCTAAATGCGTCGGCGCGCATTGCCGTACCGTCCACATCCCGGCGCGTGTGCAACCTGAAGTTGTCCATAGACCACCTGCTGTACGGACACATGCACGACCAGGAGTCGAACCCGCATCGCACACGCGCCCGTATCACGGCCTTCATTGCGGCGCACGTCACTCGCGCCAGCGCCGTCTTCCAGCGGACGACCTTCGGGAACATCCAGGACATCACCTTCATTGTGCAGAAAATCAGGGTGAGTGGTTTGCGGCCCCTGCTTTGTAGAATGCACCGTGGTGTCAATGGGTGTCCGGGGTGCTGAGTGAGCGCGCCCCTCCGAGCTAGGAAGTTTCTACCGAAGAACCAATCTAGCTTCCTTTTTAACACGAGAGCGTTTAGGAGCTTGCGAGGCAGAAAAGTTCGCGTCGTCGTCACCGGCGTCGCCACAGTCTAAGCTGTAGGCCGTCGCGTGCTAGAGACTACCTAAAGGGCCGTTGTTTCGTTTACCTCTCCGCCATTCGTTCCGCCACGTTCCTGGAAAGTATCCGTTTCCAATGCAACCCCGATCGGGGAGCGGCGGAGGCCTTGCGCAACTTGAGGGAACGGAAGCATTTCACGCTTTAGGCGGAGATTAAGCGTATTACAAATTTCTAGTGCGTAAGTACTACTTCAATAGCAAAGCTGAAAATTGGTAGTGGCTTCGCTCAGCTAGGCCAGGACATGCGTAGCTTCATTCAGGATATCGAGCTTCATTCTTACGCTGACGGGCCTCTTCACGCCAAGCAACGATTTCGGGATCGTCCGAAGCATCTTCTCGTAGCCGACGAAGATGCCGCGCGCAGTACACGCGTTCACCGTCAGCTTCTTCATCCATGGAGCACCTCACTAACAGTGCGTTGTTGTCGCGACTGAAGGAAGAATGAAAAGGAAAGTGCACGGGCCTACCCACTCGCTCAAGCTTAGCCACAGTCGCTGCCACGTGCAGATGGTAGGAGAGTTAAGACATGTGAGCAGAAAGATTGAAAGACAAGACATGCGTCGCAACAACCACGTCATCGGAAACGACGACGACAGGTTAGCAACAGATACCCCGGGTTACAAGGAGCCCTCGCCACATTGGTGAGAGTTCCTAGATCCCCGCCCCGTAGGGCCAGGGAAGCCCCCGCCACACTAGCAATGCGCATACCCTCAGGGCTTTTATACGTCACAGCTCCATAGCCATGCGCAGCTGCAACACCGTCGGAACGCGCAGCTGGTTGCCATGGTAGCGGCGCATGCGCCGTAAATCCGGATGTGGTTGACCACATTTAGGTCAACCATTGACGACATCGCTGGGATTTCATCTGCACTTGCCTTATCTGTTGCTCAAACCAGCGCTGTCGCTTCGGCGGACGCGGTTTTGCCCCTCACCGCCCCTCTCTTTCCATCATTCTTCTTAACATTACCTAATTTTTTCTTTGAGGTAGGAAACGTTAATACGAAAAAAAGGGAGCAGTACCTCGGGACACCTCAACCCCACAAAATCATGTGTTTTGAGGAAAGGAAAACGTTTTTGACGACAGGAGAGGGCGCAGTAGCTGTCACGCATCGGCGCAGCGGTGGAGACCGGCGCGGCGCAGCTGGTTGCCATAGTAACGGCGCATGCGCAATTCTGGCTCCGGCTGACCACGGGAAGCGCGGCTTTGACTAGCGTAGTGTAGCTCTCGCTACAAAACCCGACGTATGTGTGAATCGCCAGAACCTTTCACCTTGGACGGAGCCCTAGCGGCAGAGGCCTTGTGCAGTTGCTCCGTCAACGTGCGGAGCCGGCACCCCCCCCCCCCCCTTCTCAGTCTTATCCACCTACCTAACTTTCTACCGCCCCCTGTTAAGCTTGCCTTCTCTCAGAATCCTTGTTCCATGCCCTTTACGACCATCGGTTATCTGCCTTCGTACTACATGCACTACCCAAGCCCATTTATTCTTGATTTCAACTAGGATGTCATTACTCCGCGTTTGTTCCCCGACCCACCCTGCTATCTTTCTGTCGTTACACCCATCATTTTCCTTTTCATTTCTTGCTCGGTTGTCCTCAATTTAAGTTTAACCATTTCCTTCAGCCTCCACGTTTCTGCTTCATATGGGAGTACCGGTAGGATACAGTTGTGATACTTTTCTCTTGCGGGATACGGTAAATCTTTTTCTAGTATAGTTTATTTTCGTGGTCCGCATCTGCGTTCACTACCTGTCCTAAGCACTATTCCCTTGCCACTTCCAGATGCCTCGCTGTTAATCGTAATCTGCCGTTCCCTTCCGAGACTACAGAACATTACTTTAGTTTTCTGCATATTAATTTTTAGACCCACCGTTCTGCTTTGCCTGCATAAGTCATTCATCATGCTTTGCAGCTCATCCCCCGAGTGACTTATCAAGACAATGTCATCAGCGAATCTCAGATTACTAAGGTATTCTTCATTAACCCATATCCCAACTGCTACCAATCCAGGTCTCTGGATAACCCCTCTAAAGCAGGCAGTGAATATCATTGGAAAGATCGTGTCTGCCTGTGTGACACCGTTTTTTATTGGAATTTTATTGCTGTCTTCATGGAGGACTACAATGGTTGTGCAGCCGTTTTAGATATATTCCAGAACTTTTACATAAAGCTGTTACACACCCTGATTACGTAATACCAGCATGACTGCTGAAGTTTCAACTGAGTCAAATGCTTTCTCGTATAACCTGTGAAGGCAGTATACACGGATTGGTTATATTCGGCGCATTTCTCTACTCCCCTGATTGATAGTGTGAATATGGTCTATTGTCCAGTAGCCTTTGCCAAAGCCAGACTGGTCATTTGGTTTATTGAAGTGAAAAGTTGCCCTGATTCTAAGCGATTGCCTTAGTAAATTCCTTGTTGACAACGGACACTAAGGCTGATCGATCTGTAATTTTTGAAGTCCTTGACGTCCCATTTGTTATTGTGTAAGATGTGGTTAGCGTGCTTCCAGGCTTCCGGTATGCTAGAGGTCATAAGGTATTGCGTATACAGGGTGGCTAGTTCTTTTTAGCAGTATGTCCCCTCCGCCCTTCAACAGATCTGCTCTTCCTTGATCCTCAGCAGCTCTTTTCCCCATTTGCATTGCTCTTAAGGTTTTTCTGTCTTCCTCTTTCTTTATTGGCAGGATGTCCCATTGTCCGCTACTGCATCTCTCATTAACGTCCTGATTAAACTGTCTTCTGTACACGTTTATTTAAGAACTCGTCGGCTCTTTCAGCCCTCTTACCGTTATTGCTAATGACATTTGTCGCCTTGCCTCATATCGCATACATCTGATTTTTGCCTTTGCCTAGTTTCCTCTTGAACGCTTTTCGGCTATGTTCGGTCTTTAGAGCGTGTTCGATCCTATTCATATTACACTTCCTTATGTCCGTTAGCTTGCGCTTATTGATTAGCTCTGATAACTATGCCAGTTGCATTGTCTTTGGGGTTAGAGGCTGTCATGATTTGGCGTTTCTTAATCAGATCTTTCTTCTCCTGAGAGAGCTAGCCTGCCGGTTTCCTGTCGAGCCACCTTACCGCTTTCTTTTACTGCGCACTCCGTAATGATGGCTGTGGGATTATCTCTCATTGCTTTACCATTAGGATCGTCGTCTTCGTTTATAGCCGAATGTCTCTTTTGTAGGGAGACCTTGAATTCTTCCAATTCCAGTCTCACCACTAACTGTTTGATGAGTTTCTGCCTCGCTAGTTTCTTCAGTTCCCTCTTCAAGTCTACGCTGATTCAACACCGTACCATGCTATGATCGCTACATTACACCTTTCCGATCACCACTGCACCCTGCACGATGCCAGGGCGAGCGCACAGCAATACGTCTATTTCATTTCTTGTCTCGCCTTTGGGCTTTTCCACGTCCACTTCCTTATTGATGAGGAATAAATAAGGAAGCACCTCATCAATATTCTTACTGATGGGGAATCCCGCACCTGCTTTCCGTGTGTGCGCTAATCCACGATTGCACAGTACGTGCCCGTTCTTGTATACGCCTCATCTGTCCTAACCTAATTCTTATGACATCCTATTTAAGAACCTCTAGTTATTAGAAAAGCACTGCTAGACCAGCCTCACTGGATAAAGTTCTGGCGCTGAACGTTGCCAGGTCCAGTTTCCAATGGCAGTCTGTCCGGAGCCAGAGATTCTTAGCACCCTCCGCTGCGTCAAAGGTCTGACCGCTTCTTTGGTCAGTAGCTCCGCAGCCGCGGACGGAGGGCCGATGGTTAATTGGTGCATTCACAGAGGAGGTTGTGGCCAAGTACTGCAGCACGCTGGCCAACTCCTTTTCTGGGGGAGGGAGTATGTTGCCGGCTCTGGTCATCGAGATCAGACGGCACCCAGGCCTGGTTATGAAGTTCCATAGACAAGCGGATTTATTTTTTTTATCCGGTGAAGAATTTCGCGGCATCGGGATTCGAACCGCGGTCATCTTGCATGCGAGGCGGATGCTCTACCTCTGCGCCGTCACTGCATCCAAATACAGCGCTGCATAAAAAATCATCATCATCATCAATTTCTGTTGTTCAAGATCCTGTCCCAAAAGTTCAACACAAAATCTGCTGTGACAGAAAATTTTGTGTTGCTATTTTCTATAGGGACGGGCCTTGCGCTATGAAGATGGGAGGCAACCGTTGGTAGCATGAGGTGATAGCCATTGCAAGCGAGGAAAGCTGACTCCTGTGGGGCCAGCTTCTTTCGCTCTTTTGCCAAAAAACAGTCAGTGCTGCGTAGGAACCCCTTTGTACCTTCTAGCAACGTCCGATGCTGAGGGGCGGCTGCGTTTGCTAAACGCTGTACGAGGCCTCCGAAGCGCATTTTTCGTATACGCCTCTGGTTCGTGGTGCTTGCGGAGCAAGAGTGCAGTAGGTTGCCATGCAATTGCCATCGTGCAGATAAACGATAGCCAGAGCTGTGCTGAAGGCGTGAAGAAAAACAACCCGTTCTGCTCTGACGGCATCGACGCCAGCTACCTGCTGCATCTGACGTCCAAGGAGAACAATGACGACTTCTGCTTGGCCTACACGTGGACCTTCCGGGACTTCGCTGACGGCATCTTAGGCCTCGCCTGGATCGCCAGGCCGCAGCGTAAGCCTGCATTTAGCTACGCCCGCTGGCTACACAGACGCATGCATTGGCGCTATGGCAGACGCCTCTCGTCAGATAACCGTGCTCCTCGAGCGAACGAAATGAGCTTAAATTTGTCTTGCAGGCTAGCATGTCCAATATTTTTGGACTAAATGTTTCAATGCTGGAATATTGTAATGTAGTTTTATGGAAATATTGAAGGTAATGGTCCATTCTTCTCGATGCGTGGCAAAATCTATGTTTTATAGAGCTTTTTCATCGCTCGCATCGAGCTGTTAATACTGCCATAGAAAACCAGTGGGGAACGTTTTTGAAGACAATTAAAGCGTTAATAAAAAAATACAAGCCTGACAACGGGAGATCTGTGGATAATGGGGTGGAGCGCATATGGCAGGTTCTCTCAGATCATGAATGGAAATATACCAATATCGCTCTTACCGTGCCACGTGTCTTACCGATGCTCACCTACGGGGCAGAAACGTGGAGGCTAAGGAAAGGGTTCAGCTTAAGTTAAGGACAACGCAGCGAGCTATGAAAAAAAAATTATAGGTGTAACGTTAAGAGAGCAGGAAGCGGGCGCAGTGGGTGAGGGAACAAACGCGGGTTGATATCCTAGTCGAAATCGAGAGGAGGAAATGGGCTTGGGCAGGGCATGTAATGCGAAGGCATGATAACCGGTAGTCCTTAAGGGTAACGGAATGAATTCCAAGAAAAGGCAAGCGTAGCAGGGGGCGGGAGAAATTTAGGTGGGCGGCTGAGATTAAGAAGTTGGTAGGCATAGGGTGGGCGCAGCTGGGAAATGGCAGGGTTCATTGGAAAGACATAGGAGGGGCCTTTGCCCTGCAGTGGGCGTAGTAGGGCTAATGATGATGATGAGGTGATGATGATGATAGTGAAATCTTACAATATATGTAAAAATTGCGTTCATAAACTTTTTCCTGTTGAAAAACGCTTTTGTCCGAAATTGTTGGGTATGCTCAAGAGGAAAAACGGGGCCTGATCATTTAAACGCTAAAGCTTTTCAGGCTGAAACCTAGAACACAGATTGCTCTGCATAATCTCTTTTCATACAATTCTAAGACACCGGGACAGCAGCACTACCCCAATTTATTTGCAAAGATTGTTCGATTCTTGGTGGCACCGAGGAGCGACCACTCACGAGAGCACTGGAGTGCCAGCTTTCTATAATTTTGTCCAGCGTTTTTCAACAGAAAATACAGCAAATAAAAAAGTAGTTTTTAAGCGTTTGCTCCACCGAACTTGTAGCTTTTATAGCTATGAAAGGAAAGAGTAGGCAGTAGTTCTGCAAGGTTCATGAACTGCTGCTCAAACCCTGGTTTCTCTCTACCTCTCCGCAAAAAAAGAAAAAAAATTAAAGGGCTCCTGAACCACTTCTTCTGACCCATCCACTGGGCCACACGTGGATGAACATTTAAGATGAACATAGCTTGCTTTACTTGCAGCATATGACCTGCATTGCTTCTCCGAAAGCTACTCGCCATTCTTCTGCACTTGCACATAACCAGCACCCTCCACATTGTACCTCGCGTTGGCGAGAGCACAGCTATATGCCACATTCCTTCTCCGTGACGAGCGGGAGGCTGCCATGAGAGTTAAGCGCAAGGGAAAGCACTGCAGTTTATGTATGCGTACGAAAAGCAAGAAAAAAAATTATCTCTGGAAAAATGAAATCAATAGCTGTTCCCCACCCACCTCCCCCGTCTATGAGCCAGGGCGCTCTTATGCCAGTGCGCTCATGGATGACCGCCGCTGGTACATATTGCAGTGAGTCCGCGATCACCTACCCATTTGCACCGAGTGGATCACACACATAGCGGGAACATTTGAGCGCGTTGCCTTGTAGTTCGCTCTGCGCACGCTGCGAGTGCTCCCCATTGACATCGTGATCACACAGTATGACAGGACTATCGTCACGCTGAGGCGACCCTCGGCGGTCGAAATTAATCCGCAGTCCTCCATTGGGTGCTGTGCAGTGTTACCCTAGAGGGCAGCCAAATACAGCACCTCTAACCCCAACCATCCAACCAAGCCTCCAAGCAGTCCTCCATTACGGCACCTGTCAGAGCCTATTTTTAGCATTGGGGCGTTAAACCTCACATACCGGAGTTTAATAGGGCCCACACAATATGACAATGCGCCCGCAGCTGACGCTGCATGGGCCTCAGAACCACGCGCTTAAGAGTTCCCGCGTGGCTGAGGCGTGTACGGGCAACAGTGCCATCGGTCTGTAGATGAACGCGAGAGTTTTTACATTACGACATATTACGACAGCATTTGCCGAGGAAAAAGTCCGTTACGGTCTTATCAGTGTAGCGTACAGCGCAGCTGCTCGGCGGAATATTTCTAGCATCTCGCAGTGCCCGCGCAGGGTTGTGTTTTGCGCTGCGCTACAGTTCGGTGACCGTTGTCTCCGCTGCAGTGGGTCAGGGAGGCATCTGCGAGAAGAACCGGCCCTCCGTGGACCTGAAGCCCGGCACGACCGAGTACAGGCAGTACCACCTGAGCCTCAACACGGGCATCGTCACGTTCCTCAACTACAACAACCCGGTGTCACAGTCCGTCTCCGAGATAACCTTCTGCCACGAGATGGGCCACAACTTCGGCTCGCCCGTAAGTGCGCGTCGTTCACCTGTCGCAGAAAGGACGGCGAAACACTGCTGTTTTGCGTTCCCTACACGCCTTTTTTGTACCTTTGCGCTGAGCAACAGTACGAACCACAAATGATGCGGACGGTACGTCAGCGCTTTATTCGTAACGCCCTCATGTTGCCCGCTTTCTTTGCTCTCCGTGGATTTACGCTGTTTGTCGCTTAAACGTGGACATGAGAGCGAATCGGTCAACCAGTACATGTACAGTGGTGCTGCGGTCTGTCTGTCCGTCTGTTGTTGCCAGGAAGAAAGAAAAGGAAAGTGCACAGGCCTGCTCACTGGCTCCAGCCGAGCCACAATCGCTACCACGTGCAGATAGTAGGAGAGTTGAAAGATGGGATAGAAAGACCTGGTGCTGCGTAGTGTGGAGTTGTTAATGATTTGATGGTTTGCGGCAGTATTTTGTGATACATCACTGCAGTGACTCAGCAAGACCAGAAGGAGATCCATTCGGTAGGCGAGCTGTCTGGCATTGTCTTTTAAAGCTCTTAGACGCCCGTTGCTGCCTTTCGTGTCGTCGTCGGCGTTGGCGTGATGACAGGTGGCGTGTTACGCCACCTGACAGGTGGAGTGTTGACAGGTATAGTAACAGACCGAAACGCCACCTTCCACGGCGAGAGCGTAGGAATGAACAACCGGAAAATGGCTGCCACGGGTAGGTCCCGGAGTGTGGCTAGCAGCGCAACACGCCACCTTCCAGCGGTGGCAGCTGGCGTGTGAAGAGCTGCGCTCAAAGTTCGCATTACCGACTATCGTAATAGTCTGTCAATTCTTATTGTCATCATGACCCTCATGATTGTTGATGACAGCGATCATGGGGAGAAGTGCTGCAATTGTCATGATAGCTCTCCAATTAAACCTGTTATAAGTCGTCACAGAATCCGTGAGTAGAAATCTGGCGCTCTGATTAAATCAGAATTCAGAGTTTGGCACACTATCGCGCCACTTGCGTTGTTTAGAAAAAGGGCTCAGCGCAGCTCAAAACACAGATAGTGGACAACGTAAGTGGCTGTCCAGCTCCTGGGCAGGGGCCACCATGTGGTAACCTCGGCAAAGTGGCCGATGGGAATAACCTGTTATTAATGCGGAGTTTCTCAGCTGGCATTAATGTGCGGCTCTGATCATCGTGACCTTTTTTCTGACGATTCCTAAAGCGTGTTCATTTAATTTGAGGCATACTGCTAGCTTCTAGCAGGAGGCTGCTGTAATTCACTCCGAGGGAGATAGGGAGGGGCGAAGCGAAAACAAATGTCTAAGCATAGCCTCCTACATATGTTCCATGCCTGGTCATCGGCGCCAAGGATGCCGACCGTCGCACTTTTTGTCAAGGCTGCCAGCGCCGCTTCTCGGCGACCTGCAAAAGTACGCATGCGGCGATGTATGATTCGCTCGCCATTAAGAGGCGCTCGCATCTGAAAATACCTAAACCTGGTTCATCGCCTGGTTCATCGCGGCGCGCCTAGTATTGCCGCTGGCCGTGATAAAGCGTTCGCATCGCAGATAACCCGCTCGTGACTGAGATTGAAGTGCGCGCGTGGGCACATAGTGAAAACCTCTCCGCACCTCCTCACACTTCGCCCGCAAGGAGCGCTGGTAGCCTTGATTTTGCTTGAACGGCCGCTTTTGAGCCGATGCCCAGGCATAGAAAATATAGGAGGCTATGGTCTAGTTTTCGCATATAATTTCCAAAGTGTTAAAGCAAATTTTACGGTAGGAGCTGGTAAAAATGAGTAAATTGTTCGCTGGGATGCACATCTTAGCTGAATTGGAAAAGAGGACCTCTTTCAGCATCGAAATGGCCAGAGTATTTCATAGCTTAGAAAAATTGACCTGGACAAACGCGCGTCTAATAAACTGAGTTGCAGAAATATATCTGAGGGCATGTCATACGGCTTGTGCTTATATTAAGTGACGGCATAATAATAATTGGTGTTTGGGAAAAGGAAATGGCGCAGTATCTGTCTCGTATATCGTTGGACACCTGAACCGCGCCGTAAGGGAAAGGTAAAGGAGGGAGTGAAAGAAAGGAAGAGAGGTGCCGTAGTGGAGGGCTCCGGAATAATTTCTACCACCTGGGGATCTTTAACGTGCACTGACATCGCACAGCACACGAGCGCCTTAGCGTTTTGCCTCCATAAAACGCAGCCGCCGCGGTCGGGTTCGAACACGGGTACTCCGGATCAGTAGACGAGCGCCCTAACCACTGAGCCATCGCGACGGGTATGACGGCATCGATGGCGGCATTTTCGTGATTTAGAAATTGCGCAAAAAAGTTATTTTGGTTAAGGGGAGAAGAGGGTCTTAAAAAATTATTAGTTAAGTCACTTTTATGAAAAACATCAGGGAATATGTCTGCCTGCGTGCTTACTCCAAATATGTAATTTCATTTCATGTACAACAAGTACTCGTGCACTTATGCGATATGTGCTGTAACTTTTTACCGAGAGCATTAAAAAAGTTTTGCTGCAGGAACTTGCTAGATTGCATGCATTTGGTTTCTCTTCACATCAGGCTATCGAATGAGGGTAAAATTACCATCTTGCCTGCCATGGAAGTTGAGTTATTGGATTTTTATTTGTAACTTAAAAACAGAAATGCAAAGATTCCTCCCGTTTGTGAAGGGGCAACTTCAGCATGCTATAACTAAACTTCTATGTTAGGAAGTGAAATAATTTTACCCTTATTGCGTAGCTTGATGTCGAGAAGCAATGGCACGCATTCTAGTAAATTCCCTGCAGTAAAATTTTTTAAACGTTCTCGACAAAAAGTTACCTAACATAATATATAAGGGCACAAGAACTTGTTTTACATAAAATTAAATTACATAGTCAGCACAAAAATATTCCCTAATGTTTTCATAAGTGGCACTTCATTAATAAATTTTTTGCTTCGAAGACCAGCTTCCCCTGGAAGTCGGGGGTTCTCATAGATGAGACTTGCCACACCCTTATGTTTACGCCGTAAATATTCCGTATCTTTCGTGTATAATGACCAAAAATCCCGCTTCGCCAATAACCACCATCTGCTACTGCTACCAAGTCGGTGGCTATGAACAAGTCCTCTATGTAGAGCCGAAATGTTCTCGGCGCACTGAGAACTCAAACCTTTCAGCAGAGACAGCTTCGTTTCCGTAATGTCGCTGGGTCTTTCCTGCGACAGCGATAGGGCAGTACCCATGGTGCTCTCCCACTTACTCCAGACTTTCGGTACTATCAGTACTTCGATACTATCGACCACACAGGTTTCTGCACACACCCTGCAATTCCCCGCTGGATGGACAAAGGCTTCCCTTTGTATGTGGCAGTAGCAAGGTCCACTTCGCCCGAGGTATTTATGTTTTGCTTTGCCCTACTGTAAAATCAGTTCTTTATTACGAACTAAGCTAATTCTATCTACGTCAGAACTAAGTCAACTTCCACCTGCCACCTGCCTCCTACCTACCGGTGGCAGGCGGAAAAGTGACCCTCATATTTTCGGAGAGTACCGCGTGCCGCTAACTGAGATGCTAGCCCATAATGAGGCTTGTCAACAAGCACGGCTGCTAAGAGCGAGACCGCAATAGGCCAGTTGCCCCTGGAACGTCACGGTTCACGGCTGCGCTAATGGCTGCGCAGCACGACGCCCCTCCAGGAGTGAGCTGCTTCGGAGCCTGCGCGCCGTGCGGGTCGCGAGGCAACTACATCATGTTTCCCTCGGCGACCAAGGGCACCGAATTCAACAACGACAAATTCTCGCCCTGCAGCCTGCGCAACATCACCAGCGTCCTCAAGCCGATGTTCGAAGGCCGGAGCAACCGCGAGAACTGCTTTCAGGGTGAGCTCCGAAAGCGCTGGGCGTGGCACTGGTAGGTCGCCCAGCTCAGGCTTATATTAATGCGAAAGCATTTCTAGGCTATGTCGGCGGTTTCGTGTCGTCAAAACGTGTCCATTCCATTCCAAAAACCTTTATTTTCATCAGAAGGGAGGCCCCCTACTCCCTACCCCCGGCACGCAGGCCTAGGGGGTAGGGGCCGGGACCCCCGCGATTAAAGCCAGGCAAAGAGTTGCTGACTCTTCGCGGCCTCCACCGCCAGATGAATGGCTTGCTTCTGCTTGACGGGGTCCGTGCTCCGCAGAAGGGTCTCCCAGGCTTCTCTACTATCAATTCCTTCGTTAGCCCCTGGGGAGTCTACACATTCCCAAATTACGTGATCGAGGGTCCCCCTCTCTCCACATTTTTTGCACTTATCATCTATGTCTTCGTCTTTGAGGACGTGCGATGCCCAGACGGGATTAATGTAATTTGGGCAGCAGTTGTGACGTTCGCAGAAGAGGTAGCATCAAACGAGCGGTTGTAAACGAAACAGGATGACGTGAGAATGCACAAAATTTCAAAATCGGATCATTACTTAATTAAGTAGAGCCAAAAATATCCAAAAAGTGGGCGGGGCGAGATCAAAAGTGGCGCCAAATTTGAAAACATCGGAAGTTGGTGGAGTGAAAGCGTGGCGCCAAATTTGAAAAACCGGCAGTACGGCCGGAGCCAAGCGTAGCGCCAAACTTGAAAGTGCAAAGGGAGGCAAATAGGGGCAAAGAGGGGCGAGGAAGCGTCAATGCTTTAGCATTACTCCAATGCGGGCTACCGCAGTGATCTCGAACGTGTTTTTGTAAGGTAACAGAACGGCGTTGTCCTGCGTGCTTTTAAATCTTGTATGTTCCTTATCATTCGCGCGCGTTTCCAGCGAAAATTATGCGCGTGTTAATCCGTAATTCAAAGAATGGCAGTCCAGACATCCTGCTATGCAAGGCGCTGTGTGCGGAAGCATTAGAAACAAAGACGGCCGGAGAATAGGAAAGGGAAACAAGGCAGTCCAACACGTCGGTTAAGATGGATAACGCCCTTTGTTTTGTAGCATTCACCATGCGAAGGGGTTCATTTTGGTTGCGACAGTGCCGGTGCAATGGTCCGGTAGGTAGATCATGGTAAGAGAGATGGACGATTTATGACAGGCTAATTGTATTACTTACTTCGTGTTCCTTCCCGAACTAAAAGAAAGGACACGTATGCAGGAAGGGAGCAGTTAACAACATTCAGGATAACTGTACAACATGGCGGCGTTGCATCTAACTTTTGCGGACGACCACACTTATGATGTTGCGTTGATCATTTGAAAGCGCTCACTGACACGCTTATCTGTAGTCTGAGCGGTTATGACACGGCGAGTACGGCGCCGTTTTTATAACGCGGATGCTCAGTTGGTTGTCAGGAGAAAATACGCTAAAGTTCTTTTTGGAAGTTAACGTAGTCTATAGGTTAGTTATACATCATTTAGACTATTCGTTAGGTAATAAATATTAAGAAAAAATTTTGAACATTATGGGTTGGACTTTTTGTTTATTTTTCGAAAGTTCGGCGGACTTTTTTCGGTGTTTATTTCAGAATAACACACTCGGTTGCTTTCGGCGATTATTATTTTCTACATGCGAATATTCGATTTTTACCGATGAAATATATGACGCCGCTGTGCGTTAAAAGGTGACGTACAGTTTGCATTAACTTTTTTTTTTACTAGCCGCTCATGTAGCAATATGTACACCGCATAAACGGCCGTCGTAAGAGCTGTTTTTGCAGTAGAAAGTCGTGCAGTCGCAACAAAAAGTAGCAATGCCGAAGTTAAACGATTCGGTCGTAAGAGAAACAACGTAAGTGGAACTTTAGTACTAAAACTCGACTGCCACATTTTGGCTGCACTCTGCGCTAACTGAGAAGACAGCGTACCCTGTGCTCCGCTTGCTGAGGCAGCGATAGAACTGCCGCGGCTTAACCGCCGCCGAGGCCAGAAAACGCCATCTTGGCGCCGTTTAGGCATGGTTTCGCGTTGATGGTTGTTTGTTGCGGTTCCAGAAGTTTTCAGTGTCCTTGCATGCAGTGGAAAAACCTACTTAACGAAGCTACCGTCCCAAGTCGGCGATAAGTCTAAGCTGACGACGTTACGCTATAGCCAGTAGCGCTTAGGTAAGTCGTCCAGCCTTCCTATCTGCAACGGCGTGTGTGAGTTCGCGGATAAGTGCCTCAAAACTCACACTCACTGTACTAAATTCCTAAGATACCTTCGTATCACCGCGTTCCTGGCTCCAGCACTTCCTTAATGTTCTGCTGCGACTTACTTCAACTATTACTGAATAGCTAGCTAGTTGTGACATGCATACCAGAAATTTATTTATTTACCCACAGCGTCAAGCGGAATTGCAGTGGGGGGAGGGTATACATAAAAGAAAACATGACATAAGCAGTGCCAGTCATGAAAACAAGTCAAAATCTCGGAGCATCAAAAAACTTCAATGTTCATTATAACATAGAAAAGAAAATATAATCGGACCTAATACAAGCAGTGTCTGTAGGCAATTTGTTCCAATCGCGTATTATTTTGGGAAAAAATATCTTTTTCGGTTGGTATGCTGACCTTTTTCGATTAAAACCCAATTTCAAAAAAAAAGAAATGAACTGAGCGTAATTTTGTCGGTGTTTTTCGGTTTAAACCGAAAAGTCCAATCCCGTAATTACAGTGCTGTTCGGTCGTGCAAGAAAGGTTGCACATGCGGAGAATAAAAATGCGGTAAGCTGCGTCGCATTGCGGAAGCTAGCCTGATAGCAGCTCCGTAAGATGCGATTGAGAGACTATCGTTGCTCTTGCAACTTTCACCTTATTGTAAGCGTAGGCCGAAGGATAGCGCGGCTGGCTTGTTCACATTCTGTTAAGGAGCGACAATTCTTCCCTTACGACGTCGGGATCACATCGACCGCCACACTCCCCTCATTCCCCTGAGAAGGGATGTATCACTGTCGTCATTTAGATCCTTGCGTTCGCGCGTGCGTTGCACGGCGTACTAAGTGGGACTGGTAGGAGGGCAGAGATATACAAGCGAATCGCCTCCGTCTCGCCTCTGAGCAGTGTTCGCTGGTCCCATCTGCGGCAACGACATCGTGGAAGGGAACGAAGAGTGCGACTGCGGCGCCTACTTGGCCGACTGTGAGGAGAAGTGCTGCTACCCGCGCCACAACACTGTGGGCGCTCCCGGCTGCACACTCCGCAAGGGCGAGGACTGCAGGTAAATAAATACATCACTGCGTGCACTCTTATTGTTCCTTAGCTTATTCAGGTGGGGACAGCACCCGCGCCGTCGTTTCCCCCTCACGATGCCATGTTGGATCAGCTGTTGCTGGCCGTGGACCCGTTCCCCATTGGGAACTGGAACTCTCTTGGATGTCCCATAGACGTCCTAAACATCCACAGGACGTCCATGTCCCATAGACGTCCGTGACCCATTGGGCACTGGAACTCTCTTGGATGTCCCATAGACGTCCTAAACATCCACAGGACGTCCATGGGGTGAACTGCGTGTGGTGCGTGTGATGTGGTCAGTGTGTGCGTGGATGGCGTACAAATATGCCTGAACTGGAAAGAGCGAGCGGATATTTTGTTTTGATCACGGCAGCAAGGTCCCGGCTACTGGCCGTGTGTTCTACGTGGGATGAGGTCGGCTGCGACTGCTCGGCGACATCGGCAAATGATATCGGGCTGCATTTCCTCCTGTGCACTGAAATGGGACAGCGGCTATTCGAGATTTGTACGTGATAACAATAAAAGTCCTAACTAAAGTCAGGTGTCTGAAAACAGACAATTTTAAAGTGTGTGAGATAAGCCATGCGAAGCACCCGCGTTTTTAAAATAAATTTGACGTTATAATAACCACTGAAAATGGGGTAACGTGATGGTGGAAATTCTGTGAACAGACGAGCTAACGTGACACGGAAGCTAACTCTTCATTGGGCTCACTTGCGCCCATAGAGAATTGAACAACTCAACGCCGGTGACATCAACAAGTGAACTCGGCGGTCGTCCAAGACCAGAATCGTCGTCACTTTCGGCCGCGCTCAAATTAACGGCAGCATAAAACATAAGAAACCTCGGCGTGGTGGCAGAACAAGTTTTTGCTGCACCGCGCCAAGATGCATGCGCTTTCGGGAAGCCTGCAGGCAAAGCAACCTCTCCTGTGCATGCAACTCGTCGAAGTACCCAAGATTTTTTAAGCTACAGCGCCGAGGGTTGGCTACATGCCTCTCAATAATAAAGAGCCCAGCAATAGATTATACGTTAACTATTCAATATGAGCTAACCAGCCTGCTGCTTAGCACGTCTTAGCTGTATTCTGATGTAAAACACCGCCGACAATGCCATGCCGAAAAGAGCGCTCTTCCAATTTAAAAAGCCTATTTTTAAAAACACCCTGTATATTAGTAGCCGTTTGGGTTTAACGCCCCAAAGTAGTACACAGGTTGTGATAGACGATTTGGAGGGGAACTTTGCTACCTGGGGTTCTTTAACGTGCACTGACATATCGTACAGCACATGGGTGTTATTGTATCCATCGAAATGAGGCCTCCGCGGTCGAGATGTACCCGGACCTTTGGCTCAGAAGCCGAACGCTATAGCCACTAAGGTGCCTCTGCGGGGATCGGAGGAAAGAAAGGTTGGCTCCTGGTAGTAATTCTATAAAGCTTATGCTTGTAAACTAAAAAAGTTCACTTGATATTACTGTCTCTTTCTGCTCATTGTTGATTTTCGTCCACGGATGAAAGATTGGTGACATTGTTGCCAATAGAATAAAACGACACTGACAGAGCATCGTGAAGTTTATTGAGAGGTTATAGGTTAGTACGCAAAGTCTCTTCTTGCCTGTAAAAATGAAGAGGAACACAAAAGGTTGAGGCTAGTCCTAGTAAGGAAGCTAGGTTAAGCAACAAAATGGGCAAACTTCCGAGGGTAGGAAAAAAAGTTATGAAATTGGGAATTTCAGGTTCTTAATCCCCTGAAATTAGGCTCTCAACCAAAGCCTGTGAAACGCGCTAGCAACCAAATTACTGCGCGGCCGATATAAGAGTGGCACCTGTAGAAAGGAAGAAAAAGTTAATGCTGTGCACATCGTTATGTAGTGCTTAGACTCGGATGACGACTCGTACCTAACTCAAATTGCGAAGTGGTATATGTGTAGTGGAACTCAATCTACTTGGAATACCTAAAAATGTTTATTTTTTTCATAACCTCATTGACCGGAACCATTTCGTGCTTTCTAGTAAGATGGTAACAGCGGCAGTCATCGGTATATAATAGCTCGAAACGGTTTCTAGCATTTCAGAAGCCTCTCTGAAACTCCCTGCTTAAACTCAATGAAATTGAGTGGTTTTTCAGCGTTCTATCTATTAAATGTTCAATTTTCAAATCTTATGTTCGGCGCAGCCCATCAGCTGGTCCGTGCTGCACCACCGATTGTAAGCTTCTCGACTCCAGCGTGCTGTGCAAACAGGACACCATGTGCCGGAACTTATCATACTGCGAGTATCCTTTTCTCCGGTGTTTAAAGGATGTTGTGCTTGGATTGGTTATAAGTTTAGTAGCTTAAGCCATGGCCTATTGCTTCGCTTTCTTTGTGCGTAGTGCATTTTGGTTAAGGGGTCCTTGCGCCATCAAAATTAAATCACCATTCTTCGTGCAAAGCCCGCCAACTTCACCCGAAGTGCTGTATTTTTGCTGCACTAATTCATTCGCTTCGCCTGTAAACATTAGCTGTGAAGCATTTGTTGCAAATATCACTTCTGTTAATCTGTAACCGTTCCTGTCATGTAAATATCGCGGCTTGTCCGCTCGTTTGAGACTGGAATGTTGCCCACTGCACCGCAGCCTCAACGGTGGTGACGACTGTACGGTTAAAGAGTCTTTTAAGATGGTAGGCTACTTGGGCGTACAACGTTCAGGGTCTTAATTCACGCGAAGATAAATGAACATCAGTACCAAGGCAAGCGGCGGAGGTTGATCTTTGAACCACGCAACTGCTAGCGACAACTTTAACCACCCGAGTCATTGCCAGATGCGTTTAGGTTTGATGGAGGGAAAAGTGGCACCGAATAGGTTGATTTTCTGCGGCACTTGGCGTATGTGCCACTGAACTGGCGACGAGTTTCGTGAGGGGCAAGCGCAGTTCCTCATGTCAAAGGGACGCATGATCACCCGTGGCCGCTGCATGGTCTAGTAAATCCCTTTACACATGTAATACGCACACTTCGCTTATACTGTCATTGCCTCTAGGGATTGCGAGTAGGAGGGATAGTTTTGTTTGCAGCGAAAGCTGTTATAGCTTCGGTTTAGCCATTTAGCCATTTTAACTTAATTCCGTTCAGTGGCCTGCGCCTGCTGTGGCACGTGGCAAAGTAGAGAAAGGGAAATCCCCCTCCACATTTAGGGGAGAGCAGGGAGAGGAAAGAGAGAGAGGGGGTAGGACGCGACAGGTGGCCCAGTGGCTTGGAAGGCTATGGCGAGAGTGGAGGAATGCTCAACCCCGGAAGGTGGCTGCCACGGCAAGCGAGTGCCCAGAGGGTATGGCTTCCGTGGAAGGAATAGGTTAGGACGAGTGCGGCGGAATGCGCAACATGAAGAAGTTTTCTCGGCAGAATGCAGGGCTGTACGAGCCAAACCGTATTAAAGCTCGACTGTTAAGCCTAGCTCTGTATAAATGATTCATTTCCCCTGTACGCGGTGCGAGAGTGTGCGTGCTCCTTGACCGCTCCGTGCGAAGCGGCATCAACGCCACCTGTCCACTGGGCCCTCCGAAGCCGGACTTGACACCCTGCAACGAGGGCACGCAGGTGTGCATGAAGGGGGAGTGCTCGAGCTCCATCTGCATGAAGTACGGACTCAAGGAGTGCACGCTCACGGGCTCCCGGTACTCGGTGGACGAACTCTGCCTCATCGCCTGCCAGGAGTCCGGTAAGCTGGCTGTGACAGCGAAGCACTAACGTGCGTTACGGCTCGCAGTATAAACATAACCCGATCAGAAAATGAATTAACGCGGCTGAAATTTCGCTTTTATTTTTATCGTGTCAATTTTATTCAATTGCTCGATCGTTTGGCGACGGCAGAACGTAGCTGCATGCTTGAACTAACGATTAAGAGCGAAAAGTGTGTCGAAATACGATTCGAACGAATTTTTCGACGGCGGCTGCGTTTTGATGGAGGCGAAACGCTAAGGCGCCCGTGTGCTGTGCGTTTTCAGTGCACGGTAAAGATCCCCGGGTGGTCGAAATTGTTCCGGAGTCCTCCACTACGGCACCTCTTTCTTCCTTTCTTCTCTCACTCTCTCATTTATCCCTTCCCTTGCGGCGCTGTTCAGGCGTCCGCCGAAATGTGAGGCAGATACTGCGCCGTTTCCTTTCCCCAAAAGCCAATTTTCATCAATTTTCGGTAAACCGAACTTTGCTAAGTTGAGTAATACAGCGCGAATTGATCCCGAGACGGAGGAGGAGGACACACACGGACGAGCGCTGTGTCTTCCTTCGTCCCTGGTTCGATTCGCGCGGTATTACTCAATGGATTACCAACCCGGCCAAGCTTCAGTTTTCCTAATTCTGCCGCCGAAATATTGTATTCAATGAATATGTGTTTCTATTTGAACGAATGTCAGCAGACTGCACCTTCCAGGTGAGCAGAAATTTTGGGGAAGCATTAAATTAGTGTTTCTTGGGCATAATGCATAATTTCAACAGACGTGCATCTTTTTCTTTTTCGAAAAACATCGTACACTGAAATTCCTGCAAAGCTTGTTCAGCGCCATTCTTTCACCTGCAAAACATTAGGATTAGATGCAGTAACCGAACGGATGGGACAGATCGATTGCCTTCTGTTTCGTCTCGGGATCGAGTGAAGGAACTACATTTCGTTAAAAAAATTGCAATTTGTTTTTCAGCGGGGAAGGGCGTATATTAATGTTTAGAAGTTCAAAGCATATGCCCCCCGGCAATATTTTCTACCAAAATGTGTGCATGGAAGCGTATACGAGCTCTCCCAGTTCGAAGACGTTTGCTGAGGTTTGCAGGAAAGGACTTTTTTTTTTTTGTCTGAACTGCCAATTGCAGAATACGTGGCTGGTGCTTTTCAGTAATGAAATTGAGTAGTTTATGTTTGTTCGTTTCAGTTCCGCAAACTTTCACTTAGGTGAACAATTCTCTAAGTCTGCGGAAGTTCGTTCATGTTTTACTTCCCTGCATTAATAACGAACGGAACTGAATTAGAATCGTTATATTATACACGGCTTCAAAAGCAATGGCGGTCGACCCAGCAGGTTATGTTCACAGGCTACGTATGTTCTGCTGCCTTTGGTTCAACCTGGTATTTTGTCAGCAGTTAGTGATTTTTGTGCAAAAGGCACTCAGTGCCTTCGAAAATGGTCTCTAGATATTGAAACTTTTACTGTCTCCGCAGGAGGATGCCAAATAAATAATGCTTATTTTTTGCGTTTGACGATGAATGTTTACGCGCCATGTTAAGCATGCACGAGAAGAGCACGGGGCTTAACTGCTTGTTTCTTTATTGAGGATGATTAGGTGCCCTCTCTTAATTTCACCTACTGCAAAGTACTCTCCGCGCTCGACACGAGCGCAAATCATGTCTGTAGGTTAAGGAAACGAAAAAAAATGCTTTTTGCTGCATCGATATTCAGTGGCGTAGCATGTTGACTGCGGGTTTTGAAACACGAAACCCGTACGATGCTGCATGAGCAGCAGAACCGCGGTATTTTAGATAGCACGCGTTACCAAATGGGCTTTTGTCCTCGCTGGCCAGGGTGCTATTGCGCACAACAAAACAGACAAGGTCGCCTTCTATCATTCTTGGAACTTTTTCTGTTCTTTTCGGTGCGTGTCACCCTTGAGCAAGAAGAAGCATTTCTTCTGAAACAGGACAGTGCCTCCCGGCGTGCGATTTCCCGAAGATGAAGGCCCACTGCGGGGCCAAGTTGACTCCAGGAGCACCGTGCAATGGCCTGCGGGGCTACTGCGACGTGTTCCGCAAGTGCCGAGACGTGGACGCCGAGGGCCCTCTTACGCGCCTGCAGCGCATATTTTTCGGCGAGCGGTCCGTCAACAAGATCAAGGACTTCATCATGGTACGAGAGAGCGCGTCCAGAAGACGCGACATCAGTTGGTGTGGTTCGAGCGAGAGTTCTTTGATGCTCCTGTAGCGATTCTTTGCCAGAGGATTCTTGAAACAAAACCCGGTATCCTGATCAGTTCAAAACTGGGACGCTATAGTTTATTGCCACGCGGCCTGTGGTTTTCAGATGAACAGCGTTGCCTTAAGCAGATTCATGCTTGAGGTGTAAGATCTGTAGGCTGCGATCAATGAATAAATTTCTGCTGTTTACAGCCAGGATTTTCGTCATCTCGTCTCCAAAAACAGGCTTGTACTGTGTTTACTGCTTACTGTTGGAAGGCACACGGGCGGAGGGAAGGCGATTCCCACGCGTGCTTTCTGCTGACTTCCTTCTAGCGCTGGTCCTGTCAGAAAAAGCAGTCAGAACTCTGGACCTTTAAAGACCCGAAGACAACAGTTGCAGTGCGGACAAGATTCTCACACACATTAGCGTCTGCAAGCAGTGTGCATGGCATATAGTGCATTGCAGCACCCGAAGAAAAGTAATCCAGGTTGCTGGGCAAAAAATCTTCTCTGCTGAGATTTTTGCTTCACTTGCGTACTGATTTCCCCTGTACTCCCTTGAAACTCCTCAATCAGCTTATGTGGAGCTATTCTTTCTTTAAGAGGAGTCCTCCACACAGCTAACTGTAGGACTTGCACCGCGGTTTACCACACACCGGTCGTCACTTGCAGCTACACCCGCTGCTTTCGGCGTTCCTGGCTTTGGGTACGCTGTGGCTGATGATCCTGGCTTTCCGCTGCCTGGCCGTCCACACGCCCACCAGCAACCCGAACAAGAAGCCGGCGCACAAGCTCAAGGACACTCTGAAGCAGCCGTGGCGGCTCTAGGTGAGGCGTGCCACCGGAATAGGCATTGCGTAGAAGCTGCCCGGTTTCGTCGGGTATGCACGAAGCACGAAATTTCAGTCGATCCAGGCTTTAGGTTCATCTCTATATCTTCATTGCAGGATAAATGATCTTTGTTTATAAATGCACAATTAGTACGCAGTCAATCGTCGCTGTTGCGTGTGTTACATGATGTGTTATGTGAGCTGACTGGCCATATTTCATCATGATAAATGTGTATTCACTCTTGTGCGTGGCCTCCAGGCAGCACTGTTTTAGACAAAACCAGGTGAAGGCTCTGACAACCAACAGCGTGCAGACAGTGGTCATTGAAACAACTTTCGGTCTTCTAGCAAAAATATTCAACGAATACGAAGGTATCATGTGAAAAATGGTTTCTTTACGTTCTGAACACCTATGCATTAGTGCATCAATGTGTCCACACAGCCGAAAACGATCGCGAATAAGCAATAGTGCTTACTTTGACCGAACTGCATCTTCTATTAGTACATAGTGCATTAAGCCAGCAAAAATCTGTCGCGTATTACGAAAAGCCCCTAATGACTCACTGCCAAAAGTGACCGCCTATGGATCTGAAGTCAGCCATCCAATCTCATCCACATCCTCAACTTTACGTCGGACCCTGCGCCTGCACTATCACTTTGCTTATGGTTTTTTTGTTTTGTCAAAATTTAGATTTAAATGGAGGTGAAGCGGGAACGTGACGCGCTGGGTGCCACCAGAGAGTGATTCATAATTAATAACGGGAAATGCTCCATTGCTGTCGTCGAATGAATAGATTGATGAACAGTACAGGCATCGCAATCAATTTCACTTTTGACAACTGGACCCCCTTTATAGAGGATCTTTAAGGTCGCTGTTATTCACTTCCGGCAATATAGAGTTCATACTAGCCCCACAGGAAGGTTTAATATAGCGTTCATGTTGGCCACACCTTTCTACAGCAGCAAAAAGTACTCGGACAAAGCAGGCTAGAATAAACTTGTTCGAACAAAGGAAATACATTGGACATGCGTCATTATAGTTGAGACGTTGATATCGGCGAGAAGGCCTATATTTGCAGCTTTTACCTTATTCTAGCCTTCTGGGGGGAGAAAGAAATAAAGAGAGAGAGAGAGAGAGATAGAAATGTTTATTACTGGGATATATAAACCCTCAGTGGGCGGCAGGGTCATCGCTCGCCAGCATCTCCTCCCGTGTGGTTTGAGTGTGAGGTCTGGGAGTATTGTTTGTTTGTCGCACGTCCATGTTATATGTGCTAGTGTAGGTTTACCGCTGCACCGTGGACATGTTTGTTTGAAATAGGTTGGGTGCACCTTGTTCAGTATGTGCGGGATGGGGTACGTAGCCTTCTCTGTGACTGAAGTGGAGATGTCCAGGCTTCTGTCTGGGCGAGGTGAGGGGTCTGCTGCCCCCTCTTATTTCAGTTTAAGTCATGTCAACGGGAGTCTAGGTCTTCCTCAAGCAGGGCGTTGGCCTCCCAGGGGTAGAGTGCTCGGGCGGCCTCGTCCGCGTGCAGATTGCTCATGATCCCTTCATGCCCGGGTATCCATATTATTGTCGGTTGTGGGCTATTGGATACGCGCACTGCGGAGTGCTTTCTGCAGTCTTTTATGAGTTTCTTCGCTTGTTGGCAGATGTCCCCGGTGAGGTAGCTCCTACATGCAGTATTAGAATCCGTATAAATTTTAATATGGGTTTGAATTTGGTGGCTCTCTCTGATTGTCAGGGCGACTGCCACTTCCTATCCCTCCCGGTCCGCGCTTTTGGTGTTTTTTTAGTGAGTCTCTGATTTTACAGTTTCTCTCAACACCGGCTACTGGGGATGTTCTGAATTGGTTTGTGATTGCATCTGTGAATCTTGGCAAATTGTCGAATCTAGACTTTCTTTCAAAGTATTCAGCTCTGGCTGTTCCTCTTCCCTTGTTTATGGTGGAATCCATGCATTTTGGTATGAGTGCCACGTTGTATAGCTCCCTATGGCGGTCGTTTATTTATTTCTTGTCGCTGTCTTCATCTCCGTGAATGTCTGCATGGGTGGAAAGTATTTTTCAGCACACGTGCTTGCGTGTGCGTGCGTGCGCACAGCTTAGTGAGGAAGGGGCCGGGTACCATGAGTTAATGATGGAATTACCATGTCGACTACTCTAAATGGAACTGATTACTGAGAGTACATAAAAATATATGTCAACGGCATCTTTAAAACAAATATCATCAGTGGGGAGAAAACTGGTTCCGCCACATGTGCTTAGATAGTGGTATGACGTTTAGTTGTAAGCGGTGTCACCCTTTACTGTTATTACTGCGAAAGCATTTCTTGTCTCATGTGTGGCGTGCACACGACCTGTCAGCAGAGCGTGTCATAAGAGCGTGTCCGCACGAAAATGACCATTCGAAAAAAAATTCGCTGGTATTGCGGTTCGAACACAGGCCCTCTGTGTACCAGGCGGGCGCGCAGCCCATAGGGGACGGAGTGAACGCGTTGTAATGCGTACGACAGTTAAGTGTGTGTGATATATGTACTGATGTTAGACAACAATGACTTGCCAAAAAATGTCTGACATTCAAGCGCAAATGCTTTCTCATTTCTCTAATGCAGCTGACTACAGTGCCCTACAATTATTATTTAGTGGGTGGTTTGTATGGCGTCTCTGTATTTGCGCTTGTCTATTCGAAATAAATCGAAAGAACCTTTACCGACGTCAATCCTGTCTACTTATTTTTTCCAGAAGCTATGAAGCACTGACGCGGATCCCCGTCATCCCGAGACCGCTGCCCTCAGAGCGTTCTTCAGAACTGAGGCTGATTTTTTTTCTTTTATTATTCTGCGCAGATTTTTATTACCACTGTGCAAAAAAAAAACTGGTATAATTTATATCGAAGCGGTAAATAGGCTGACATATTTATTTCATGCGCCAATTAAACTTGTACATTAATGTAAACGTGAATGGACGTCAGTACGCTGTTCATTTTGCTACCTGCTGTATCTCTAACACCGGACTAAGATCGGTGTCGCATAAACGACGCCTAGAAAAAGAAAAGCACCGTTTTAGAGTTCCACGTTTCAATGCTCAACACGTACCTGCAGATACGAAGGGCACGCACACACCGACTGTTTCTTTCAGGTAGAAGTGTGGTGTCCCGACTTCCTGAGTGAATAACACTGACACCACGGCAAAAAGAGATCGCTGGCAGGATTACAATACGTCCAGTAGAGTTGAGAGACAACAGTTTTTGTTTTATTTCTCCGGCCTGCGCCGACTGTACAAGCGCTCGAAAAACTCGGCCCTACTGCGGAGGAACACATCTTGGCGGTCGTAGTCGAACCGTTCCCGTGTTCCACCGAATTCAGCTGGTGTGATATCACGAGGACACATATCCCAAAGCTTCGAGGCGTCGTGCCCGATGAAGTGGATCTGGAAATTGGAAGTGCGGCCCTTACAAAAATGGTCTATAGGCTCTGTTTCCTTCCTATAGATATTTCTTTTTGTCTGTTCATAGTCTATAGATTGTCTATAGACAAATGCCTACTAAACATGTATGGCCATAAATCTATAGATTGCCGATAGACTGTCGTCAGGGGTTCGTCTTTAGAGAGTCTATAGACTGTATAGACGGAATTTTATGGGCAGTCTATAGACGGTGTAAAGAAATTTTTGTAAGGAGAGAGAAAAAGAGCACTACTGAATTTCCTGCATCGCTTACAGGAACCATCGCAGAGGAATCCTTGCCAGAGAAATTCGGTGTGCAAAGAAATGTGCTGAAAAACTTGTGTCTTTTTAAAGTTGTTGAGGGGTAACATTTTTCAGTTTAAACAAAGAACCATTAGTAAAAACACGCCCAATTCATTTTTAACGGGATGCAGCCGCCGCGGTGGCTGAGTGGTTGTGGCGCTCGGCTGCCGGCCCGAAAGACGCGGGTTCGATCCCGGCCGCGGCGGTCGAATTTCGATGGAGTCAAAATTCTAGAGGCCCGTGTGCTGTGCGATGTCAGTGCATGTAAAAGAAACCCAGGTGGTCGAAATTTCCGGAGCCCTTAACTACGGCGTCCCTCATAGCCTGAGTCGCTTTGGGACGTTAAATCCCCCATAAACCATAAACCATTTTTAACCCGATGCCATTGCAAGGCTTATCGGATAAAATAGACGCCCATAAAATTAACCCATTGGTTGAAGGGAAGTGACTCCATCAGGCCAGTAGCTATGTCGCAGAACTAAAAGTGACATAATCAGGCCGGAAGTAACGCCACTTCCGTTTAAGGCAACCTTTAATGCTGCATCGGATTGCCAACTCATATGTAATGAGGCCTTCCTTTGAAATTTTGATAATCGTTATTAACCGAAAAAAGGCCAGTATTTCTGGCACTCGTGTCATGACTAACTGGCTGTTCAGTACAAATCACAATAGGTCACGGGACAACATTGATAAATTGCTGCAATCGGGAACGCGGTTTGACAACGGCATATTTGCAGTATAGTACCGCGGCTGTGTTTTGGGACATTAATCTGCGAATTCAAACACTCGAAGATTGAGAGCCCTCTCCTCCTAGTTTAGCGGTCCTTGCGCTCCGCAAACAGTGAAACCTGGTTCTTAGAGCTAAACGTTCACATACTTCATTGTCTCATGGCTCGAGCGTTTAACTTCTACATTTTGGGTTTTTGTTACAGCTGTCCGACCTTCAGAAATGATAGCTCTTAATACGACTATTTCTGTGTTGTTGCTACAAGGGGTTTCTCTATACAACCCCTTGTTTTTCTGAAGGCACCCTCCACATCAAGGTAGCATTTAGAGCCTTCAGCGCGGCGGTGGCACGTAACCAGCCACGTGGTGCGGAGCAGCTGCTGCTGCCGGCGGCACGGCGCGCCGGCGAAACCGAGCTGCAACAGCTGCGCGCATGCGCCGTGTCAAGTGGGACGAAGATGAAGGAACGCCCAGTGAAACGGAGCTGCGAAAGACTGACTTTGCAATTCAACTCAGGAAGTTCCACTCGGCCAGCTGTAGCTATCGCGTCACTTCACGTTTAACCAGAGCTAAACCACCGCCAACTTTTTTTAAAGACGAGGACGGATACGTTGAAAGACAGAACGTAGTTTTCGACACATTTAATGCAGTCCTTGGTTTTTATTTCTGTCTGTTCATAAACACTAATCCTTGGGCAAAGTGAATTGTTCACAATCTTTGTGAACAATTCCGCTCATAAACTACACAAAAAAATTACCGTCAAAGCAACGAGTTTTAAGAGCGTTAGCTCTTATCACGTTTCTCGATTTCTGCTACCACCTCCCTTCGGCGTGAGATTTTCTAACCGAGAAATTCAAGGTGGCGGCCCCATATTAAATCGATATAGCAACCCACTTGTTGTTTGAATAGTGACGTCATAAGTATATCGAATTGGTGGTTTATTGGTGACGTCACTTATAAATCCATAAAACACTCTCCGGGGCATGTTGGTTCATAGCTAACAAGGATAAAAGCGCAACAACACGACACAAAGAAGGAGGAAACCGACAGGATAGCGCCTGTCCTGTCGGTTTTCTCCTTCTTTGTGTCGTGTTGTTGCGCTTTTATTCTTATAAATCCATGATGTAAAATTCGTATTTCCTTTGGAGTACCTCACTTTAATCTCATTCGTATCAATTCTAGTAAACCATATGTCGGTGGACACCGGAACAGCGCCGTAAGGGAAGGGAGGAAGATGGGAGCGAAATAAGAAATAGAGAAAGAGGCGCCGTAGTGGAGGACTTCGGAATAATTTCGACCTCTTGGGGATCTTAACGTGCAGCGACATCGCACAGCACGCGGGAGCCTTTGCGTTTCGCCTCCATTGAAACGAACCCACCGCGGACGGGTTCGAACCCGGGTGCTCCGGATCAGTAGACGAGCGCCTTGACCACTGAGCCACCGCGGCGGGTTTTTCCGATAACCAGCTCACCACCACCTAGCTATTACAAGCCTCATACGCTTTCATTGGAGAGCTGCAAACACACTAGTTTCGGCACATGTGACAAATATGTACCATTCAAGTAAGCACCTAACGAGGTGGAAACTGCGGTGAACGTGTATACGTGTTCAAGAGGGGCTGCATCATGTCTTTGAGAAGTCATCCATTGACAGGCAGCGGTGACTAGGCCACGCGACACAATGTTTATGAGGTTTTATCCTCGATATTTGGAAACTAGAGGTTGTCACCGTAGAATTTCGCTTTAGCGCCCAAGCTTAGCCTTTTCGCTGTGATGAAGCCTACCATAGGATCACAAGCATCATGTGCTGTGTCATTGTTTGTGGTCCGTAACAACGGAATGTCCGACTTTATAATGTCCCACATAAGGGCAGTTTAAGAGTGTAACAGAACAGATGTGAGCGCTCTTACACTAGCCTACAACGACTTCAGTTCCCGCCCTTTCGAAATGCGTCATCTTAACGCAGTGAACCTCTCTATAAAAGTGCGAGCAGGGCACTTTTATTTTTAAGGCGAGTTGCCCACCAAGCTTGCAGCTTGACGAGGCTATGTGCACTAAATGTACTGCTGCGTTTTAGAAACAAATACTCGACACAAATAACTGTTGTTTGGAGGAAATACATTTTGCGGATAATTCAAGTATTCGCATCAGTCAATTTAAATTTCTTTGCCTGTTTTTAAAAGGCATCGGTTCTGTATGTTACCGCATGATGAAGAAAGGAGACTAGTACAGTGTGCGGCGTGAAGACCTTACCCTGGCGAGAAGCTTACTCTTCAAAAAAGGCTTCACTGCTGAAAACAGGAACTCTGTCACTGGTGGGTGATTCACGATGTACAGCGCCTTTATTCGCATTGGCACGCAATCCTGCAAATAATCATTGGAAGTCTAGAGCAACCATGGTAGCCGTTTGTCGTTTTTCGAAATATCATTCTGTAAAGCAAACCTTCAAGCTCGCAATTTTCTAACGGAACTACACACGAAGTTGCGCGGCGGTGGTGCGCATATTGTATATAGACATGTCTACAGTATATACACTTCGTTGCGTCTTGTTGAGTTTGAACACACTTCCTTTTAAAAAATGAAGGTTTTGTTTGTACCACCTAGCTCGCGGAATATAGCCGTTCTCGTCCGCTGCTGCCAGATTACGGGGATATACGGCTGTATGTTCTCCATTCACTGCATCGTGTCAATCGGATGGAGTGGTGAATTTGGGATGGAACTAATTAGCGGCAAGATTAAGCGTGCACACCACGGCGATCACGTTCTTTGTTTGCCTCAGGGTTGTCATACCAGCTACCGCTTTCAGCCGCGCGTGTACCGGGCCTTGCGTGGTGGAGGCTTGCTAACACAGGTTTTACGTCAGGTATACTTCCATTTCACCGTAGAAATTTCGCGACTATTAGAATACTGGCTGAAATAATGCATCGGTTGAAATTGAATTTATGTCATGGCAGACAAAGGCGGAAATGTTAGTGGTTTGCATGTTATAGATAAGTAGAACCGGGAAAACAAGCTTCCGGTCACTGAAGAGTGCGTTAGTAACTCCGTACAAAGAATGCAAAAGTGAAACGCTCTAGATGATGATGAAGCAACTGCACATATTCTGCAAGGCTCGCGCCCTGCATTCTCGATGCCTCATGAGTCATGACCAAATGTACTAGTACCTTGAAAGAATGCTGTTTTAATTTTATTAATAGCCTAATCGCCTTACTTTAGGTTTCCTAGTAGGCACTTCCTGAGGTAAATATTACTGCAGTAGGTATCTTGTTGAATCATAGGCTGCTAATAGAAATTAGCGCAGTTATCAGAATCAGGGAAACGTAAAAAGGTTTGGGAACCGGCTACCTTCTGGAGAATGTGTAAGGTAATAGTCCGTTATCAGCACTGAATTCAGTAGGCCACGCCATTAACCAGGTAATTTAATAAATGAGTCCCTAGATATGGTCCTCACAGACTACTAAAAAGTAAACATTTATGAAGCACAAAGCAGTCATTCAGGCTACGAAAAAAATACATTTAATCCAGTTTAATCGTGAAGCAATCATGAAAACTGAATAATGTTTACGCCAGGACTATACTCTCAGCCTCACGAATGTACTCTGACACCGGTGTGACGCAGCTTCCGCGCTACGGGCGACTAAAGCTCTTGTTAATAGTTCTTAAGGACACGGGTATTATACGCACCCTGGGAAATCCCTCTTTAGTGTCTAGTGCGATTTGAATGTTATCGCATTCGTTCCGGCTAAAAGGGGAGCAACAATTTTTTTTGGTGTCACTGTCGTTTAGTCTACAAGAAACATGACGGGGAAGGATAGGGAAAGCCTTCGGCTAGCTAAGCTCATGTATTTGTTGCAGCCTGCTTGCGAAAATAAGCCCTTTTAGAGCAGTTTAATCCGAGAAGGTTAAGCCTGAAGTGGTCAGGTTCAAATCGTGTTGTACTCTGCACGTGCTTGCGCGAGTAATGTGTGCATCATCATCATTATCGTCATCATCATCTCATCGTCGTCGTCATCAACATTATCATCATCATCATCATCATCATCATCATCATCATCATCATCATAATCGTCATAATCGTCATCATCATCCTGACTACACCCACTGCAGTGCAAAAGCCTCTCCCATGTCTCTCAAATTAACTCAGTCCTTTGCCACCTGCGCCCACTCGAGCCTGCAAACTTCTTAATCTAATGCGCCCACCTAACCTTCTGCAGCCCTCTGCTACGCTTGCTTTCTCTTGGAACCCACTCCATTACCCTTAAGGACCGGCGGTTATCTTGCCTTCGCATTACATTCCCTGCCCAATACCATTTCTTCCTCTTGATTTCAACTAGGATGCCATTAAAACGCGTTTGTACCCTCACCCGCTCTGCCCGCTTGCGGTCTCTTAACGTTACACCTATCATTTTTCTTTCCATAGCTTGCTGCGTTGTCCTTAACTTAAGCTGAACCCTTTTAATTAGCCTCCACGTTTCTCCCCCGTAGGCGAGTACCGGTAAGATACAGCTGTTGCACACTTTCCTCCCGAGGGATATTGGTAAAATGCCATTCATGATCGGAGAGAACCTGCCATTTGCGCTCCACCCCATTCATATCCTTCTAGTTATTTTCCCGTCATGATCCGTATCGGCATGTGTGCATATGCTCCACTTAATCTTCATCACCAGCATCGATCTGGAGTACTCTACCAGGTAGATTAACAGCCTAACATCTCCAGTGATCTTTAATGTGCGGTTCCTCCTCTTCAAATAATTAAGAAGCCATTGAGTAAGCAGGACGTGAACTATCACTAGAAATCGCAGTCTTACGCGGAGTTTAAGCTGATGTGAATGAAACTGGCAGGTAAGCGGAGATACTGTGCGCTGTCATTAAATCCATTTTTACAAGAGGCATTCGGAGACTGAGTTGGGAATAAAGAGGCATAAGAAACGCTGAAGGACACACTAGAAAGTAATTCACGGGATAAAACGCAGCGCATGCTTGAGAGTATCAAGAAGTGCTACCATAGGCCTAAAGTTTAGTGTGAATTTTCAATACTTTGAGGAACCGAACTTGTGCTTATGTATATTTTGCTTGTCTGGACAGAATAAACAAAGCCAGGTCAAAGTTAGCGCCTGTCCCGTGCCCATCATCTATTCTGAGTTTGGCATGTGCGCTAAATGCTTGCCGAAAACGTAAACCATCTAGCCCGTCTACAAGTTATTTTTAAACTGAACTATAGTTTACGATATACAGCTGGATATTGCGAATAGTACGGGGCCACATCTGTACAGGCCAAGCAATGCCCGCGATGAAAAGGAAATAGCCAGCAAAATAAGAACGAGTGTGATTGCATTTGGCAGGCACTGTTATGAACAGCCGATAAACAACATTTCTCAATAGAATGTACACAGCTTTTGTACGCTGGCAGTTCTGGCCATCGGGCAGACACTTAGTGGCTAATTAAAAAGGATTGAAATTAAATAGAGGACAACGCAACCAGTTATGCGAAAAATGACAGAGGCCGGGTTAAGTTCATATACTGGATGATACCAGCCTGAATTCGAAAGCAAAAGGCAGGTAAAGACAGCTGACATTAACGGGAGAAAACGGACTTTGGGAGGAAATGTGACGCGAAAACAGAGGCGATGACATATTAGAGAAACATAGGGATTACTGAGGTGAGGGCGGGTGAGTCAGGAGGAAGTATGGCGTGATAAAAGTTCCTGAGAGATGGTGGCCGCAAAATGATTAGGACAAGGACAACAGCGCTAAGTAGGAGACCCGTTTGCCCTGCAATGTACTCATGGCTAAGGGAGATACTGGCAATATTTCGAGGTGAGTAAAGTTCAGTGTGTATAATGTAAAATAGTGGTCAATGGTTGACGCTTGCAGAAATTTGGTGTTCAGTTTGCTTTCGATGGCTCCTGCTTGACCTTCTATGATTGACTTTGTCCTATGAGAGCTCTTACAACGCTCACAGTGAAACATAGTTTCTTTCTTGACTTTGCAGCATGCTTTGCAATAGAAACGCTACTTTCGGCGCTCGTGTTTAGATGCGCGGAAAATGTTCTTTCGACCACCGCTGAGCTTTTTTGGCATGCAATGCATTTAAATAGCAAATTAAAGTCCTATGACTGGTACGCCTTAATGCCCTACACATACGACCATACTTACCTGCGTGAACTGAACCAACTTAATCAGCGATGATGTCAGCGGCACCATGTGGTAGAAGTTTAAGCCTTTCAGGTCTACGATGCCGGCAGCGCCATTAATTTGTGTGACATCATCAAGAGCAGACCTTCCAGCCAGCAGGAGCGACGCTCTGATCAAGTCTGTGAACGAGCACATGCTAGGTTTCCAGGCACCTGCAATACGGATTCGGTTGCATTGTTTTAATGCCGGCCTGTGAGCGCGAAACCTACCAAATCAAAACTGCACTTTCTGTAAGCTGTAAGCCCTTGACTTTAATGAACCATGCTGATCGCTGTCATTACCACAGTTCAGTTCACTCATACAAAATAACTTCGCCCACGAGTGGCTTGCCCCACCAGAACTAACTTACACGTGTGAATATTTAAAGTACAACCAGCCGGTCATTCAATTATGCCATCCTAAACTATATTATCCTTTTCCGTGTGGGTACTCTTAACTGACATTAGCTTTACCCGAACAGAGCAATGACGTGGAAGTTAGACACATAAAGGGCGCTGTCTGTCTTTTTGACGTCCATTTTTTCGCGCTGTTCTGATGACGTTCAGCCAAATCGCCCAAGCTTCGACATTAGCTTATCATGTTTGTATGAGCATACGCTATGCACCATTAACTTACCGCTTAGTTTTTCACCTCTCGCTGCGCTTTATCATTCTTATTTCGTGCCTCTTGCTCACCTGCTAATTTCTGCACCACATCACCATCATCATCATCAGCCTGACTGCGCCCACAGCAGGGCAATGCCTTTCCCATGTCTCTGCAATTAACCCTGTATTTTGCCAGCTGCGGCCACCGCATTCCTGTCAAACTTCTTAATTTCATTTGCCCACCTAACCTTCTGCCGCCCCCTGCTACGCTTGCCTTCCCTTGGAATCCACTCCGTTACCCTTATGGACCAGCGGTTATCTTGCCTTCGTATTACATGCCCTGCCCAAGCCCATTCCTTCCTCGTGATTTCGACTGGGATGTCATTAACCCGCGTTTGTTAGCTCACTCAATCCGCCCGGTTCCGGTCTCTTATCGTGACACCTATCATTTTTGTTTCCTTAGCTCCCTGCGTTGTCCTTAACTTAAGCTGAACCCTTCTTGTCAGCCTCCACGTTTCTGCCCTATAGATGGTTCTGGAAATATACATTTTTGCTATAACAATGAGCTGTGAGGGAACAAAACGGATGCGGTAGCTGAGTTGTCACAACATTCGCCTTGTATGGGAGAGGTATGACGTTTGATTACCAGTGTCGCCGGGTATCCGCCGTTGACACAGTGGGCTACAAGTTATATCCTGGCCTGGTCCATGGCTTATCTGGGATGAAATTCATGGGAAATGAGATTTTTACCCCACCCTGAGTAGAGCACAACACCTTGTGTCATGTTGAATTTTTGCCGAAAAGGACCTTGCGCCATTAATGTTCATCATGAGTATCGAAACAAAAATGCAGTAACCTTTTCACCCAAGGCGGACACCCGAACCACGCCCTAAAGGGTAAAGGGGAAAAAATAAGGGGACAATAGATAGCGATAACCCATTGAAGGTAATGCAAATGGTGAGCGATTGTTGTCTTCCTCTTGCTCATTTGCGATTTATGCTTTTGCGCAAGTTCGTTTATGCGTTTTGCAGGGGTCACTTGTGGCTGGCAGGCCGGGACTTGCGGACCCTGGCGGTTTTCACGGGCGGCTTTTACTTGGCGAAACGGTGATAGGCCGGCAGAGAGAAAAAAAGGCTTGAAATTCAAGTGACGTTGTACTGACGCGATAAACAGAAATGTGAGCGGAGGAGCAAACAGGGGCCCCGTTGCTCGCATTTTTTTCATCGCCCCTTTACGTACAGTTTGTCCGAACAACTCTTAAACTCGGATATTTGTGCTACTTCTCTTAGATAACAACGATAATGGTGGTAACGATAGTAATCCACGTAGACCGTGGTCTTCTCTTATTGTAGGAAGAGACGGCACCCCCCCTCCTCCCCCCCACCCCCCCTAAAGAAACGGCTTGTTTGAAAATCACGTTGATGTTGCTCATGTCTAACGAGACAAGGAATTGTCGGTGCTGAGGCTGATGCGATGAAAATGCAGGGCGCATGGGATAGCCTCCACTCTAAAATTTGCTTTTAACAAATTGTTGATTCCAAACCTACCTAACCTTAAGAGGGCCACACTTCTTCCAAAGGCATCCGGTTGGGGTGAAACCATCACCAGTTCGTTTTCATGGCAAATTGCCTTGATGGGAACTTTCGCTGGAGTAAGGTCTTCGAAGAACTCTGGCAGGTCTTGACGCATCTGAGAGAATTTTTTAACCGTCTCGAAGGCCTCTTGGACGCGGTACTTTCGGGCACGAAGGAAAGACACCAGAAAGTCATCGTCGGTAGGAACATTGAGCGATGAAGTCCCTGTAAATGAGTAGAAGGCGCATAAGATCACTGGGGCCATTTGTTAAAAGCGCAATGTTTCTCGTTTCATTATTTATCCTTATTTCACTGGTAAGCGCCACTGATATAGCGCGTGTTGGGTACGCCTGCATTCAGAACACACATTTATTGTTATGCTTAAAAAAATTATATCTTCGAAATGGCGTTGCATTCCATGTCACATTCTTCTTCCAAACTCTCGCCAACCATTAAAGAATGGTTGTCTCTATGGGAGGTAGACTGTGATGCGAAAAAATATTTTCGCAATTTTTTGTTTACATGTATTTCTATGGGTAGCGCCCCCAACCGGCGTCCTCCGTCGGAGGTGACTGCCACGCACACGTATAGCGGTGTTTTAAAAATACACCGCCTTTAATTGTCGTTTCAAACTTTCGCAATCTGTTTTAAGATGTACCCGGCTTTTCTCACGAAGGGCCGACATTACAGGTGCACTGTGAAATCAGAAAACTGCTTTGAAAAATTTGTTTGCATGTATTGGCATGACTGTGACTCCAGCTTTTACCCCCAGCCGGCGACAGCAGCGCCAGCAGCGCATCTGGCTGACGTCACAGATTGGTGTTGGTCTGTAGTATGTTTCGTACATCACATGCAGCACTGTCAAAGCTAGGGCCCTCGTTTACGCTGTGGAGGAACTAGTACGTATCGCCACTGAGGCGAACACTGAACAGTACTGGATTTTTTTAATTGATAGTAGTAGTGGTTTTGTTTTTGTTTTCGGCCTCGTTCGGCAGAATCTGTGCGATTATGTTGATAAGAGAGAGGCTTATCTCTCGCCAGGTTCTCGAAATGTGCATACTGTCTTCTTCCAATTCTCGGCTTTGTTTTTGTCAGGTTGCTATGAATTCAGCCGTTTTCCTCCAATTTCAGAAAATGGCGTCTTTCGCTGCGACCTGAAGGACTTTATCTACTAGTGTGGTTTCGGAGCTTCTCCTCCACATAGGGCTATGCTCTAGTTGACTTCGAATAAACCAAATCATTTAATTAAAAAAAATCACTGTCAAAAAAATTTCACTCCGCACACTGGCCCAAATCTGATTTTTGCCATCGACGTTAGAGAGCGCGCGACCTCTTGGCATCTAAACCAGCGCGTAAAGGAAGACATTCTAAATTTTTTTGCCAGACTTTTTCTGTATAGCATCCACTGCGTTGCACGCTAGAAGTCACACTGAGTATAATGAAGAGGAAATCGACCACAGCCGAAAAAAAGCTAGAAATTATAAATACTTCTCAATTGAATTGAAAACACAACTCACTGAATCATGCTCTATCTGTCAGGAAACTAGACGGGATTATAAAGAAGCGAAATGTAAGCAAGCCTAAGAATCAATGATTTTGGCGGCACTGATTGGCTCTTAATTCACCTGGTATACCTCTGCCCTTTGCGCTTCTTCTCGCATAAAGTCACTTGTTTGAATGAATGAAAGAGAAAGTAATTCAGAATATGTTAAGTTTTCTTCGTATAGCAACGACAATAATACTCAAAAGATAGCTACCGAACCATACCACGTGTTTAATGTTTACCGAGGTTCCCGAACAAGGTGCTCGTAATTTTTCCAAGATATTTTTACTTCACAAGAATTCTGGGGTCCTCGCATGAAAGCTGGGGTTCGGGCCCTCCCATGAAAGCTCCACTTTAAAGCGGAATTTTTCTGATCAGATTATGTCTACCGCTTTTGTACGACAACCCGTACTTTAAAACAATTTAGCGTAGGCCGCAGAACCGTTCATGCAGTAACGGGATGAAAGTCTGGATGATACTGCGACCGATGGCAATCACTCGCAATAAACCAGGTTAGTAGAAATATTTATTGCCAACTGTTGCATCGCTACAGGTTAAATAAGAACTAAGGCGGTGATATATGCGTGAAGCGATGGGGTATAACACTCGACCGTAAGTGAAGGTTTGACGGAGGGTTGGAAACAGCGATTCGAGCGCGAGGTCGGTGCTTAAGTGTGCTTTCACTCTCACGTCAGAAACATTGAGGAAATCAACTTAACGTCATATTAGTGAGACGGCATTAAAAGCCTAATCGGGCAAAAAAATGTGGCGTCGGTCATAAAATTCATTCATTGGCTAGAGGGGAGCGACCTCACAAGAACGGATAGTTCCCATTCGGTGCAGGGGAGTGAGGTCACCAAAGCGGATGTGACGTCACCCTAGTAAAGGCATCTAGTTAGAGCTTGTAATGCTATCGCATTGGTACTACATCCGGTAATTAAGTTTTCCTGTGAATTTTTATTGTGAGGCTGTATTGTCGCGTTCATTAGCACCCCATGGAAAGTGCCGCGCGATGGGACTTATACTTACTTGAAACACAATTGTTTTTTGCCAGATTTCCTTGTTTTAATGTTTGGGTGCCAAGCTGGGGCGAGAAGTCCCTACAGAAACGCGTCCTTTACTTGAATGTACACGGTATTTTCCTCCTGCTTGAAACAGCTGCATGAAAATATCGGCGCATTCAGAGACAGAAAAAAAAATGCTACTTTGAATGCCGGAGAACCTGCTGAACTTAACTGTGCTCGCTGAGCGCATTCCTGAGCTTCCAGCTCCTAATATCTCGAATAAGACATGTAACATTGACCTGGCTGTTACACAATTCTGGAAAAAGCATTTTTGATCGGGAAACGGTTTATGAAGGCATTTTTTTCTATGATATAAGATTTCACTATAACAATCAAAATATCCGCAGATCACCCGACAGCATTCTTTAGTCTTTTCTGTTAAATTTTCGCTATCACAATAAGCGTTCCTCTTTGGTTTTCTATGGCAGTCTTGACTGTTCGATGCCATTGATGGAAACACTTCAAAAGAAAAAATTTGCTACCTGTCAGAAGAATAGAGCATCACCTTCAATACTTCTATAACAATATCTTACGATTTTACATTTTTCAAAATTTTTGTCTGAGAATGTTGGACATGACTAAGGGCATGCTTGGCGTGTATTTGGTGGCTGTAAGGATAACCAACTGTTCGATCTTTGTAAAGGTTTCGCTGCGCTCAGAGCCATTAGGCACGGCTGCGCACTGACTGAATGTATGAATCTATTTGACGTGCTCATAAAATTTGAAACTACATTGCAAGTGACTAATCGCAGTGCTGAATTGCTGAGTAACTGATTAAAAATTATATGGGCGGGAACGCATGCATTAAAGCCATCCGAAAGTAAGACAAAGATGGTTACTGGCGAGGAAAGGGTTCTTTCAGAATAATGTCTTCAGTAGAAAGTTAGAGATATTCGAGTTCAAGAAAAAAGCAATCTTCAGACGAAATAAAAGCTGACACATAGAACGAAACGAATGTAATAGAAACATGCAAAAGGAGGATAAAAGAAATCTGCTGTAAAGGTTTGAGATTATTATTATATTCTCTATACCTGAAAGTGTAATCCAAATAAGCAAATAAATAGATAAATAAGCATCCGCTGTCTGCAGGCGCCCTCGTTTTGGAGCCAATGTAGAGCCTAAGTCTTGCGGGTTTTCGTTTTCAAGTTCCATAAATTTGGCCGGCATGATTATCAAGACTACGAAAAACAGTGCACAAAGAAGGTAGAGAGAAAAACGTACCTTCTATGAGTCGCCGTAAGTACTGCAAGGACTTCTTCTTTGTTTCTGGTGTCTCGCCAAGTTCAAGCCTGGCCGTTTCTTCGAGGTTCGGCTGTGGCCTTGGTTGAGCTGGTGCCTTAGCTGCTTCTCTCATCGTCGCAGCCGCAGTCTCTGTGGCAGAAGGGCTTCTTGCTCTGTTCTCGACCATTTTTTTCCTTGATCTGTTGGACTGGTTGCTCGCTCGATTTTTTTTTTTCGCAGTTTAATTTTTCCTTTTCATGTCAAGTCGGCGTGTGCATACTTTCCGCCTTCCTTGTCAGGCAGCTTCAGAGGAAAACGTTCATATCATATCAGGCTGGTGCAATTTTTTCTCTAAAAATCTTTAGCTTTGAAAAGCCCGAACTCCATTCAATATTCTACACAACTACATAACAGAGTGATGAATATTTTGCAGTGATACATGTATGACTGCAAGGATGCTGCAAACAGGGCTTAAGCGGTGCTTCTCAAGTATGGAAATATTCTTGCTTGACTTGAATTACTCGAAAATGGGACACCGCGTTGGAAAACAACCCGTATGACTAAGTGAAATTTTAAATGAGTACGAAGCAGGAGGAACCACCCCGAAGATTTTTTTTTTAAAGAAAACTTTCATTATGAGTCATCCTATGAGCCAGAAGTGCGAAGGAGAAGTCCTTTTTTGACGCTCCTAATAACCTCAAGGTTTGACAAAAACAGCCTCTCTTTTAGAAGGTCTCCGTGTGGTTCAGACATTACTGTCGTGATGCCGGAAACAAAGGGAGTTAATTTGTTTTCGCCATTAAAAAAAATTGTGGCCATCATTGTCGAAGTGCTGGCTGCAACTTGCGATTTATACAACGGTGTAAAGATCTTATGCTTAGATTAAGATGACAGCCGGTCAACTTTAAGGAGGAAAAACGGAATCCACGTCTGGTCTTTAGTGATAATTGATGACGTGACAACACCCTTTTGGGAAGCCATCTCGTGTGAACATTGGCTGAAACACTGCGACGCTTGAAGTCCCGGGTTCATAAATCGGCACTTGTTGAGTTAACATGTGTGAACCTCCGCACTTTCTGGTCTTTATGCAGGGTTCTATAGAAAGATTCCACTGAGTTGTTTGCATAAATTATGTCTATCTGTTCTATGGTCAGCTGGCCTTCCCTCCTTTCGCCCAATTGAGAAGTCAAGTCACCCGAGACCAGGTAACTAGAGCCAGAGGCTCCCTTCATTTGCTCTTACGTCCTCTTCGGGCTACTACAAGCGCACTACAAGCGCAGCTGTTTTTACGTCTATGACGCAATGACAGCATGTCTCAGTCAGGCAGCTATGAATTTCATTTGGTGCCACTCCACGCAAGTGGGGAGAACGGATGAACACTCGTTAACATTTAACATTTAGGACAAGCACTATTTAACATCCTAGGTCATTAATGGAGGACGAAATTCTTTTCCGCACAGCACTGACGTAAGGGCATTCGTCGTAAACAAAGCAAGAAAACAAACGATTGTGACTTGTTAAGGCGAAAGCCTTTATAGGCTCATGACTCGCCAGCGGGGATGTTCGCAGAAAAGCTTCACACAGTAGCTCTTAATCAAACCGATGACGTGAACAAAATAAAACAGAATAAAAAGAAAAAAAAAACCAATGAAAACGAATGGAAGTAAAAAATAGCAAAAAGTAAAGATAAAAATAGAAATAACGATTAAAAATAAATACACAAAAATGAACATTACAATTAAATAGAAAATAAAAAATAAAGTAACAACTAAAACAAATAAAAAATACAACGCGTACTGCGTCGTGGAAAAAGACTGCGTTCTCGAAAGTTCCATGATTTCGCATTCCTGCACGTAAGCAGACTTGAGTGTCCACAAATTTTTTATTTAAATGCGTTATCAGAAAATGATTACAAGAAGGGAAGTAACACCACTTTTATGTATGCTCTGGATATCTGTGCACAGTCACTGGGAAGGGATAATCGTACCTACGCAATCGATCTGCGTTTCTGCCTAATAGCGTTCTTCCAGCAATACACTTCTTCGGAAACTGGAAATCAGCATGGAGCGGAAATGTCAGCGTCTTGCCCTACACTGGCTACAACCGCATCTTGACCCATGAAGCCTAAGTTCATTGATAGCGAAACGTCCATGATCTGATCGGAAAGTTTTCACTTATCACTGAAAGCATGGATGACGGAAAGCATGACGCTGGCATCTCAAGAAAACGGTGCCAGCAGCTGAACATGCAAAGAAAAGTTGCATAGAAAGGATGTCATGTCGGCTGTGCAAAGTGATGAGGAATCAGCTCTTAGCTAACGAGACATTCAGCACCAGAGTAGAAGAAACCAGTCACGACATCCAATAGATGCCTACACACATGCATTTTCTCTTAATTCGAACACAGTGACAGCATTTGTGCAAAGACAGTCCGTTCGTGCATATATCAGGCCTCATGCCACAGCCTCAAAGTGCTGTTTCCCACAAGGTAGCACCATCCGCGTTTCAGTACTGGTCAGGACGTTGCATGTAATCCAGTGCATACACGTGAAGTATTGCAACAAGCTGCGGCTTACCTTAAAGGTAACTTCGTCCGGATAAACATTTCAGTGAACTTGCACAGCATTAGCAGTGAATGCTGAACCTGCACAGCATGAGGATTCACGCAGGCTGGAGCTATGCACCATTGAGCACATTGTGAGTTTTCGCTGAGCCCCCTTTTGATCAGCGTTATTATAGATAGCCATTCTTATATTAATACGCATAGGTTAACGACTTTTCTTTTAAAAGCCGACATTATAAGCTTACAACGCTTATGAACGGCACTTGCAGATCAGAGACATGCATATCAGTGCGCAAAGATGGGCATTTTTCTTACGGCGGCTGCAGGAAGCTGACCAGTGACGAGCACACCAAGACAGCGAAGGAACCCGTCACGGTACAGTTCAGGACATTGTCTACCCGAGTGGAAACCAGACATGCAGAAGGGAGGCTGCACGCCTTCTTTTAACATTTCTGCAGGACACGGATCTTGCTTCTAAATGGTGATCGCAGGAACGGACTATGGCCTACTGTGACAGAATGTGTGCATAGATGGTGTCTTCTGGAGTGGACCATGTTATACTGTGAGTGAATGTGTGTATGGATTGTGGCACTGCAATAGACTTTGTACTACTGTGACTGAATATGCGCATAGATGGTGACTTGTGGAGTGGTCTGTGATGTGGACTGCGTGGATTGTGTGCATAGATGGTGACTGTGGGAGAGAATGTGTGCTATTATAAGAGACTGTGCGCATAGCGGGGTGGGTGCGACAGGCTTTAGGACATTGTTAATATAGAAGGGACGCTACGGTGGAGCAATTGCCGGCAGATAAAGCAAGGCTAACCCTACCTGTAGCATTCAAGACCTCAACTCAACTCAACTCAGCGAAGGCTGCTGGCGTGTGCATAGAGTGTCGCACACTTCATTCGCTGCACTGTACCTGAACGTGACAGCTGCGCCTACACCGCCAGCAGGCCCCAGCGGCGAGGCAAGTGATGCTGTTTTCTTGTTTCCCATTTGCCCTTTACAGTGCTGATGCGGACGACCTTTCCGGCGTTCTTGAAATTATTAAACCGAAAGGCTGCGTCAGGCTCAGTGCTAACGGCTGTTGTAAACGGAGGCAGAGGCAGAAGTTCCTGATGCCTAAAAACATTACCAGAGGAAATGCCTTACCTGAACCACCGAAGGACCTCGGGGTCAGAAGCAGCCACGAAAACGATAAAATTGACGGTCGTCATACCTAAACTAAAAAAAAGAAATTAAGGGTGCACTTAAGTATTCTTACGTGCAGAAATGCGAAATAATTTCAGGCTCCTTTGCCTCCTCTGTTACTATATTTTCTAAGTCTTCACCTGGTTACCGTTTCTGAACACCATTACACGGTAACTTCCGCTCTAACTTCGGTTCTACCGCATCCAAAGACATGGGCGCCGTTGCTAGAACGTTTCCCTCTCGTGCAACTAACTATGCATGACACCAACATTATCTTTTCTTAAGCTATAATTGATTGCATTTACTCAAAAAATATTTAAATTAGCTGGCTAAAAACAAATATATATATTGTAAGACTGGCCTTTGGCTTTGGAATCTTCAGAGGCTGGCGCTTAACGAAGATGACGAGAAGCTCCGAACGCTCCGAAGCTCGAGCGCCGAACGCTCCGTCCCTCGTGCATTACGGCATTACGGCACGAGGGACGGACATTACGCCTTTACGCATTACGCCTTTTTAGGTTCCTGATTCCGCTCCATCTAAATTCGGTAAGGTTGCTTTGGGTACCAGGTCACATGGCTAAGGTTGCAGATTCCTTAGCAAGGGTCTCTCTCTGCAGCCCAATTGCTGCTGTCCTGCCAACCTGCGCATATACAGCTGCGGTGAGGTTTCGCAGCTACACAATATTTCAGGAATTTGCTGCCTCGGCTCTTACATCATCTCCCGAATATCAGCATCTTCTGCATTCTTGGAGTAGCAAAGACTGGCGCTCGCGCAGACTAGAGGTCTCTTTCACGCGTTTGCGTTGCCGGGTTCCCCTTCTAAATTTCTACCTTCAACTATCTGGCCTGGTGGCTTCCCCATTGTGCCCTTTTTGTGCCGAACCTTAGACAATAGATCACTTCTTGCTCTTCTGCCGCCGCTTCTTTCATTTGAGGAAGCGTCTCTTGCAAATTCCATTTCATCAACTGGGTTTGCCTGTGTCCTCCGCGGTTGTTCTTTCCATTGGCGCTTCTTTGCTTGGACGAAGCGACAGGAGTGTGCGCTCTGCTGTGCAAAATTTCCTTCAAGAAACGCTGCGACTCCCATTCTAATTTCTTTTTCCCGCTCTCAGTCAGAACGACATTGAAACATTACAGGCATTGTATACTATTATGCACATTAAGCCATTGTCCCGTCTTCGATCTCCTAGTTAACAGGACCCCTGTCTTTCCGTCTTCCAATCTATCAGACTACATACTATTACCACTCCTTTTCCCGTCAGAACTTTCCTGTATCCAGCAATGAACCGCCTGTGTCTTGGCCACTGCCCCGCAGTGGGTATGTGCCAGCAATGTCTGAGGCCTACCTACCTACCCTGGTGCGTGCTCTGGACTGGCTGCTGCCTCTTGTCTGTGCCTGGACTGTACCACTGGTTGTTCGCGACGCAGTGCTTTGTAAGACGTTCCTTATTACAAGTGGTGGAGGTGCCAACAATCCCCTCGCCCTGGAGCTTCGCACCCGCGCATCGCCTACCGCCTCTGCAATGCCTAAGACCGTCACCCAAACCGCTCCACCGCTTCCGTCAGCTGTCTTCAGTTCCGGTGCCGCGCGTCAGCGTGACCCGGCCATCTTCAGTGGCACAGATGAAACGGATATAGAGGATTAGTTGGCCTCCTATGAACGCGTAAGCGCATAAAATTAGTGGGACGATAGCGTCAAGCTCACCAACGTTATCTTTTATTTGAGCGACGTAGCCAATCTCTTGTTTCGAAGCCACGAGGCTGATATCTCAAGCTGGGCGGCTCTCAAAACCAGTCTGGCAAAAGTATTTTGCCATCCCACAATGCGTAAGCTTCGCCCCAAGCAACGCTTGCGAAGGCGGGCCCAGCAAACCGGTGAAAACTTCACTAGTTATATAGAAGATGTTGTCGACCTCTGCAAGCGTGTCAACCCTTCTATGAGCGAGGCCGACAAAATCAGGCATATTATGAAAGGCATTGAGGATGATGTCTTCCAGATGCTCGTCGCCAAGGATCCCCAGACTGTCTCCGGTGTCATCGGCTACTGCCAAAGCTTCGATGAGCTGCGCAAACAGCGCCTTTTTACCAGGCGTGCAGGCTTTCATGAGGCCACACTTTCCAGCTTGACTCTCCCAGGGGACGGTGGTCTGGACCAACAGCGCATCCAGCAGTTTGTACGTGAGGAAATCACACGCCAGCTATCTTTGTCTACCTGCCTGCATACGCCTGCGCCGTCGCTCACTCCCAACCTACAGCGTGTCATCGAGGAGCAAGTCACTGAAATCTTGCCACCTCCTCCTCAGCCACCGCTGATCGCGGCTCCTCTGACTCACGCCGATGCCATGGTGCGGTCGCGGCCCTCACCTGCTGCCTCTGTCTACAGGCCACCTACCCGGCAGTTAGAACCCCAGCGACCTGCAACCCCACCTTACCGTCCGGTTGCCCGCCCCCGATCACAGCCGCAGCCACTCAACCCCTGACGCACACAAGACAACCTCCCTATTTGCTACGCCTGTGGCGTCGCTGGCCAGGTGGCTCGTTTGTGTCGCAGTCGTGACCACCGTCCCTACGATTATAGACGTGAGCCGCCGACGTACGACTTTCCGCCGCAGTCCTCGCCTGAATCACACGAGCCGCCTCCGGATTCTTCTTCTCCTAGTTACCATCCCCGCTCCCACCGCTCGCCGTCTCCTGGCCGGCGTTCCCGTTCTCCGATGCTCCGCCACCAACCCGCCGTCCACGCGGAAAACTAACGGCCGCAGAGAAGGCAAGAACTGCGTCATCAGCGACTCACTCAAGACCTGTTTCTGTGCCTGCCAATATTATTACCGTGTTCGTTGAGGGCGTCACCGTCGAAGCTCTTGTTGGCACTGGCGCAGCCGTTTCCGTTCTCAGTCACACCCTCTATCGCAGATTAAAAAAAAAGTGACTGCGCCCCTTTCTGCCGTTTCCCTCCGCACTGCCAGCGCTCAGGACATTCGACCTTTAGCCGCCTGCATCGCCCGCCTGCTCATCGAGAACGTTCACTACACAATCGAGTTCACCGTCCTCGCCCGCTCCTCTCACGACGTTATCCTTGGTTGGGACTTCCTATCCTCACATCACGCAGTAATTGACTGCGCCCGTGCTCAGCTTGACTTGCCGCTCTACAGTGACGCTCCCTTGGACGTATCCGATGCTGCCTGCCGCTACTGTGGTCGTCTCAGAGGACACAGACGTTCTGCCTTTCTCTTCAGTGCTGGTGCCTCTTTCTTGTGCTGCTCTCTCAGATGCAACTGTCACTTATACCCCCTCTTTACGATGCGCTGACCAGAAGTCAGTTTTGCTGCCTCGTGCCGTGCTGACAATTGTTCGTGGCTCCAGCGCTATTTATGTGGCCAACCCGTTCTCCTGCCCTACCACTATACTCCGTGGCCAGTCGCTTGGTAGTGTTTCCTTACTCGATCCCGCCTCAGCATACCCCCTCGTCGATAGCACGGCCGGCCTTCACGTCAGCGCCATTACGCCTGTTCCCATCACCAATCAGTCTTCTTTCGATCTTTTTCACCGTTCCGTAGACGCCACCCTGACGTCTACCCAACGAGACCAGCTTATCGCCGTTCTGCACCGTTTTCAAGCTTCGTTTGACTACCAGAAACCTTCCTTGGGCCGCACCACCACCGTTACTCACTGTATTGACACTGGAACCCATGCCCATTTGCGCCAACGTCCGTATCGCATGTCAGCCGCTGAGTGCCGCTTCATTGACGAGCAGGTGACCGACATGCTCAAGCGCCCCGCGATAGAGCAGTCGCACAGCCCGTGGGCATCACGAGTGGTTCGGGTCAAGAAAAAAAAAGACGGCTCCATCCGGTTCCGCGTCGACTACCTTCGTCTGAACAAGATTACACGCAAGGACTTTTACCCTCTCCCGGCCCGTATCGACGACGTCCTCGACTGCCTGCAGGACGCTGAGTTCTTTTCTTCATTGGACTTGCGTTCCGGTTACTGGCAGGTGCCGATGGCAGAGGCCGATCGGCCAAAAACTGCATTCGTCACACCCGATGGTGTCTATGAATTTAATGTCATGCCCTTCGGCCTCTGCAATGCACCCGCCACATTCGAGCGCATGATGGACAGCATACTCCGAGGGCTCAAATGACACACATGCCTTTGTTACCTTGACGAAGTTGTGATCTTTTCCCCGGACTTTTCGTCTCACCTCCAGCGCCCTGAGAGTGTTCTTCGCTGCCTGGCCGACTCTGGCCTCCAACTGAATTTGAAAAAGTGCCGCTTCGGAGCTCGGCAGCTCACTTTTCTCGGACATTCGTGTCGAAGGATGGCATTCTCCCGGACCTGGCCAAGTTGCGAGCTGTGGCCGAATTTCCGAAGTCCACCTCTGTAAAAGACCTCCGCAGCTTCGTCGGCCTCTGCTCCTACTTCGCCGCTTTGTCCGCAATTACGCCACTATCATCGACCCCGTGACCAAGCTCCTTTCCAGCCACGACCTTTCGGCTTGGTCGCCAGCCTGCGATGAAGCGTTTACGATACTTTGTCGCCTCCTTACCACTCCACCAATTCTGCGTCACTTCGACCCTCGTTCTCAGACGGAACTCCACACCGATGCCAGCGGCGTCGGCTTCGGTGCAGTGCTTGCTCAGCGCAAGCAAGGCTTTGACGAATACGTTGTCGCTTACGCTAGCCAGACACTCACAAAAGCTGAAGCCAACTATTCTGTCACCGAGAATGAGTGTTTAGCCATCTTTTGGACGATCGTCAAATTTCGCCCTTACTTGTACGGGCGCCCTTTTGACGCTGTCACCGATCACCACGCACTCTGCTGGTTGTCCTCTTTGAAAGATCCCTCTGGTCGACTGTCGCGCTGGGCTCTGCGACTCCAAGAGTACGAAATTCGCGTTATCTATCGTTCCGGCCGCAAGCATGCCGATGCTGATGCACTCTTACATTCCCCTCTACCATCTGAGGCAGTGCCTTGTATATCCGCCCTGCCTTCTCTGACGTTTGAGTCCGCTGATATGGCTTCCGAGCAACGCAAAGACCCATGGATCACTTGCCTCTTAGATCCCTTATCTGGTCAATCGCCTCGGCCTCCTTCCCGTGCTCTCCGTCGTCAGTCCCACCATTCCGCCATCCGAGACGAGCGTCTTTACCGCCGCAACTATCTTCCGGATGGTCGCAAGTGGCTTCTCGTCATTCCGACACATCTGCGCTCCTTCATTTGCTCTTCCTACCACGATGATCCCCTGTGTGCCAATGCCGGATTCTTGAAGACCTTCACCCGTCTACGACAGCGGTACTACTGGCGTGGGATGGCCCGGTATGTCCGCCAGTTCGTTCAGTCCTGCACCGCATGCCAGCGACGAAAACATCCACCTCGCCGACCCGTCGCTCCTATGCAGCCGCTGCCTTGCCCAGCGCAGCCCTTCGAGCGGGTTGGCATCGACCTCTATGGCCCTCTTCCCAGCACATCAACCGGGAACCGCTGGATCATCGTTGCCATCGATCACCTCACACGCTACGCTGAAACGTCGCCTTTACCATCCGCTACAGCCCACGATATTGCATCCTTCATTCTCCATCGAATCATTTTTCGCCATGGTGCGCCCAAAGAGCTGCTCAGTGATAGAGGCCCAGCCTTCCTCTCTGAAGTTGTGGAAGCTCTCCTTCAGGAATACAACATCGTTCACCGCACCAGCACCGCCTACCATCCCCAGACAAATGGCATGGTTGAGCGTTTTAACCGCACCCTCGGCGGCATGCTGGCCATGTATGTTGCTTCCGACCATTGTAACTGGGACCGCGTTCTCCCTTTTGTCACATACGCTTATAACTCCGCTGCTCAAGTCACCATCGGATTCTCTCCGTACTTTCTCCTGTACGGCCGTGAGCCTTCTTGCACAATGGACACCATTATACCTTACCGCCCTGATGCTTCCGAATTTACAACTCTTTCTCAAGCCGCAACTTATGCTGAAGAATGCCGACGGCTTGCCGGTCCCTCGCTTCTCACGCCCAGCCGCAGCAGGATAGCACCCGTGATCCCCCTGCACTTCCTCCCGCTTACCTTCCTGACTCTTTGGTCTGGCTCTGGGTACCCTCCTCAGGTCCCGGCCTTTCCTCCAAAGTTGTTAGCAAGTACCAGAGACCCTACCGTATTCTTCAGCAGACATCCCCCGTGAATTACGACATCGAACCCCTTACGCCATCCCCTGATCATCGTCGCCGAGGCCGCGCCATTATCCACACGACCTGCCTCAAACCATACTACGACCCCGCCGTCGTCACATCGCCCTAGGCCGCCAGGATGGCGCCCTTTCGCCTTGGGGGAATTGTAAGACTGGCCTTCGGCTTTAGAAACTTCAGAGGCTGGCGCTTAACGAAGAAGACGACGAGAAGCGCCTAACACTCCGAAGCTCGAGCGCCGAATGCTCCGTCCTTCGTGCGTGCTCTGGACTGACCGCTGCCTCTTGTCTGTACCTGGACTGTACCGCTGGTTGTTCGCGACGCAGTGCTTTGTAAGACGTTCCTTATTACAATATTATTAGTTAATTAGTTTGACTGATTAATAATTATTTACATTTTTATTTTCATTCGTTCAGATATGGAGGAATTACTAGCTATTCATCAATTTCTTGAACTACTAGGAGTAATCAGCGAAACTTGTCTTATTATTGAAATATTTATTTATATAGTAATTCGGTCATTTAAAGTTTTCATTTAATCATTATCGATCAATACAAATCATAATTACAGTCTTCCTGGATGATCGACAGTTCATGAGGAGACGCTCTGTCAACACTTTTTGTCAACAACCCGTGACACATCCTGTCCATGCGACTCATGAGGCAAGAAATGCTTTCTCATTGAAAGCAGCGGGGGAAGATAAATAGCGGACAGGGCCCGAAAGGAACAGGAGCAGAATGCATCTGCTAGAGGAAAAGAGAATGGACGGTCATAATTAATAGCAGCCTCACAATCAAGAAAAAAAGCCCATTGAGGAAAGGTGTTTTCCAATACCTACAGGGCGCTGCGTGTGGTGAAAGCGCTGACGTCGAAGACAGGGGCGGAATACAGTAGCGTGGCGTTGCATTGGCACACAGCACGCGCCAGTTTAGGTTTTCCTCTTGCTTGTGCGAAGAACGTGTCGAACCTGCTAATTTCGACCCCCAGGGAGTATCCAGGTGCATGAGAATCGTAAACAGTTTAGCAAGACCTGCTTGAGCAAAATTGGCGGAGCGTGAATCAATAGGGGCGTGAAGAAGACATGCGAAGGCCGAACTTAACTTTATTGCCAGGCTGCCAAGACGCCGAGTTTATACCAGACAGAACCCTTTCGTAAGACCGAACTGAAAAGAAAAAGGAGACCACGTGGAAACCAGGCGCGATAAGTAGAAAACTGTGACTATGCTCATTAACACGAACACGGTCGCAGAATGTCAGTTCCCGATGATGCGCTCATACGTATACACAGTACGTCTACCTACCGAAAAACAATTTGTCAAGAACGAGCCGAAACACTAAAGGCTTAAAACCGAGGCGATCAAGACATGTCCATTTAAAATAACCAGGATCATACCCAAGGTATCAATAAAAAACAAGGAGCAAGAGACCTGACGTAAGATGCCTAGAGACAATTTGAAAAATTCCCCATAATCTTTCAGCGCTAATATTGAAATTTATATGCCATCGTAACAATATGTAACAAAATTTCTTGATTACCCACCGCTTATTTAATACCACCGAAGGAGTCTTTAAGGTAAATAAATGAAATGGATGAAATGAAAAACCTCTTTACCACGGCGGCGTGTCCCATCTTACGAGGCGGAGTTATGTGTAGTGCTGAAAACTCCTAGTCCAAGCTTGCACTCTATATCAATAGTTCCTTGCAGCACCAGCAAACCTACCATGCGTGCAAATGCCATGTTATTTCGATACAGAATGTAATGCCGGTATACAAGTCGTCTCCTTGATCGCAGAACAGAGATATGTGTAAGTGGAGCTTTAGTGGAATTTGAAGGCTTTTATATGCACATAGAAATACAAATCTCGCGCAGTTTGGCTTAAAATGTTCGATATTTTTTCTTGCAATAATTATCAGCTTTCATCCGTATTTCTGAAAAAGAAAGTCACCATATATACACTGTGTAATGTATAATTCAGATTAGCATTTAGAAATTCTTATGACAAGTTTCTGCGCACATTTCGGAAAGATTAAGCAGAACATAACAGGACCGCAGTGAAGTGCCCGACAGTGTAGTAACAACAACAACAACAACAACAACAACAACAACAACAACAACAACAACAACAACAACAACAACAACAACAACAACAACAACAACAACAACAACAACAACAACAACAACAACAACAACAACAACAACAACAACAACAACAACAACAACAACAACAACAACAACAACAACAGCAGCAGCAGCAGCAGCAGCAGCAGCAGCAGCAGCAGCAGCAGCAGCAGCAGCAGCAGCAGCAGCAGCAGCAGCAGCAGCAGCAGCAGCAACAACAACAACAACAACAAATCTACACCTTCTTTTGCAAACATGGCGTCCGCTGCGACTTAGAGATGTATGGTGATTTCCTACTCGAAATAGCAAAACAAGTGGCCTTGAACGTTCTTGGAGGGATTCGTGAGGAGTGCGGCGAGCCATTCAGCAGGAATTCTCTAGTTAAGAATCCTGTTGCTCTCACAAATATCAGTGAGCGATCGCTATAATAGTTTGCTTCGGAGCACGCGAAAAGTGGCAAGGTTTCATCGCATAAGAAACGTCTGCGCGGCTGCAGGGGCCGCTGGAGGGCGAAAAAGATCGACGACATTCCTTCTCGGTCTGCTGCTACGAGTAGTGCGCAGTTCATTTTTTCGGCGTAAACAGGGTGCCCAGCATTGAGAAACTTACTCGCCACTGCAAGGAGGACGATGGATTACCGTCCGCGTCGACAGCGATCATGCATCGAATGGTGAAGAAAGCCTGATTTAAATTTAAATTTAAGACGCGCTCATGCAACGTTATGCTGCAGAAGCAAGAAGGGGTTCGTTAAACAGGCAGGAGAGGTGTTCCAGGCAAAACAGCAGCACCGGCGACCACGAAGAAATGGATGAGGCACATTACTAAAACTGGTTTAGTGAGAAACTGTTGCCGCGCCTGCATCTGGGTAGTGCGATATTTACTGACAATACGCGTTACCACCCGGTTAAGTAAGATATTGTTAAGATATTGGAGGATGGCTCCCTGAGAAAGGTGTTGTGTAAGCTCATGACATGACCAAAGCTGAATTGGTTAAGTTAGTGAAAGGTGTTAATGTGGTGGGTGACAAGCACCGTACTGACTGTATTATAGCGGCGCGCTTGTTACCGTGCCTTTGCCAACTAAACCCAACTGAGTAAGTATGGAGCGATGTAAAAAGATTTGTTGCGTCCGTGAACACGACCATTAAGGTTAAGAATGTCGAACCTCTGGTGTGGGAGAGTATGAGGGAAGTAATTGATGGGAAATGGAATAGTTATGTAGACCATGTAATTAAAGAAGAAGCAATAAAAAATAGAGCACATCACTGATGAATTTGTTGGCACTCATCAATCCGCGTGTGTGTGAACCTTGCCGAAGAAGGCGCTACAAGCTCGAGTGAGATCAAAATAAATGAGGACGATATTCAGTGTCAGCCCCTCCAAAACATCTAAGTGCATTTTTCATTTCTTGTTTCCCACGTTTTCAGTAATTTTTAAAATTTTTTATTCACAGTCAGTGCATTGTCAAATGAGGTAGCCATTTCCACATTTTTTTTTTGCTATTTACTCGACATTCAGAAGGTCATATGGAGCACATTCTGTGTTTTGCCTATTATATCATATGCATATGGTTTCGTTTCGTGGGATTTATTGTTCTGAAGCGACTCATGCTCTGAGAAACGTTGTAGTGCAGGGCTGCGAATAAACTACGGCCACCTGGGGTTCTTCAACACACAATGACATCGTAATCAACGCGGGCCTCTTGCATTTCACCTCCACCGATTTGCGGCCACCGTGGCTAGAATCGAACCCTTTCCCTCGGGATCAGCATTCGAGGATTATAGCTATTAAGCCAACGTTACAGGGTGTATTGGGTTTGCGAGAGTCTGTTCTGATCAGTTTTTTTTTTTGAACCTGTGAACTCACATTCTTACAAGTCCTTGGAATTTTGTGATTTTGAAGATGTCAGATAACCTGCGTGCTGCAAGCTGCAGTTATATATCAATGTAAAATCTCTTCTCTGGTCACGTTATCATTGCGTTACGAAGTCAGATATTTTGTACTAATGTAAGCGCTAGCATTTATTTTCTTAATTTGCTATCCTTCGTTCAGTCATGAACAATGCATTTATATCGCGTCTTGTTTACCCGCGCTCTGTCCTGTTGGTTTCTGCCTCGTCCCTTGCCATTATTTGCGCGGTTTCAAGATGCATTTTACTCTTCATTTTTGTGAATGTTTTTGTCACTCTCCTGCAGTGTCTGTTTTCGTTCTAGAGCCCATGAGTGCACATTATTTTAGTTTCTTCCCTTCTACCTAATGAACTCAGGCATTACTGGTTTTGAGTACGTCAGAACAACACGGTCTTGGTGCTCGGACAGGCTGAAGAGGGTGTTGTTGCTAACTTAGAGTTGTGCAAGGATACGTATTTAATCCTTTCTAAAGCGCAACTTTTCTCCGAAAAACTAGCCTAAAAATGGCATCTCCGTTAGAATCGAGTGCGAAAATCCAACTACGCCAGAAAGACACTATCGTCGTTTGCATCACAAAATAGCCGCTTGGTATCATGCTTCGCATTTCCTGCGCATCTATATTATCGATGTCGCCAACGTAGCCTTCCCCATTCGTGGATACCGATATGACTGGCGAGATGTGCAGCGCCCCGTCAGCAAGGCTCCGACCTGGACTTGAGCCAACATGAAAACGGAGTTTTGAAGACGCGCCGAGTTCACTATGACGCCATGTTGAAAAAAAGGCAACCCTGAGTGTGGAGGCTTTCTAAGAAAACAATGGTGCAGCTGGGTAGCCCCTCGCCAGGCGCACAACTGCCGCCGACGCTCCCGCCCAGGGCGCACAGCGCCTTGGCGCTTTGCCAAGTTCGCCAAACTCGCCAGCGCCTCCGGAGCTCTCGTCGAAAGAAAAACGCGCCATGATATTGAAGAGCAGCATCAGAACACAATTTCAGAGCGCAGGGCGCGAAGGAACGAGCCAAGAAAAGCTAACGCGTTTGTGGCGGTGGCGCGGTTTGCTATTTACTTTAGAGCAATTGCAATGAAGATTGGTTGTTTCAAGTTTAAATATTCATTGCATATTCAAATCAAAGTCATTGCATTTTCTTTTTTCACCTTGAGAAACGGGTGCCGAGGCCGCATTAGAATCGAGTAAATACGGTATTTTTGAGGCCACTACACGTGTTCGGCTGGTCAACAGACCTTGTATTATTTGTTACAGCTGAGAAACGTGATTACGTTGGTGCCTGTTTGACATGTGCTAGCTGATGACAGCATTCACATATGACCAGACACACCCCTCCCCTCTCAGAAAGGGTCTTGGTGCCTCCGTGGTGCTTGTGCGCTTTGTTCTTCCCAGTCATGGTGCGTCTTGGTTTTGTGATGTCTGCAGCGTCAGTTTGCTCACGAGAGACACTAATTGCGCTTGTATTGCTGCTTCTCTGTGATAGAGTCCCTCTTGTGATCCCAGAGACTCTGTGGTACCCTTCCCAGCGTACTGAAGTAGTTATGGATGTCAGCCCACTGGATTATGATTCTAGGCATTCTTTCGGCATCTCGAAGAATGAACTTGAAAATGAGGATGTCTCCGGGAATGTGTGATTTCACGAGACACATGCTGTTGAGTGGATCTAAATTTCGGCATTATTTTACACCTTAGACCAGGTCGTAGTTTTACCAAAATGGCCTTATGTGTTATGTTCTCGTAGGCGCTCTGTATGTCGAAGAACAGCGCCACGGTCAATCTTCTCAATTTTTTTTTGGTGCTGGATGGATCTTACAAGGTCAACCACATTGTCGATAAAAGAGCGGTCACGTCGAAACCCCGACATAAATCCTGGGTAGATTTCGCATCGCTCCAGGTACCAGTGGATTGGACGCCGCATGTTCAGCTGGATACGCAGCTATTTGGCTGAGAGGTCATGTTTTGTCCAGACTGTGGACGGACCGACCTATTTACATTTAAATTCGCGCGAAGTCCCACAGGATGGAGTGCTGAGCCCGACTTTCTTCCACCTTGCTCTCATCGGCCTGATTGACTCATTGCCATAATCTGCTCATTTCTCAGTATATGCCGATGATATCTGTATTTGGGAATCAAGCGTGACCCGTCCCCAAGTTTGTGCGATACTTCAAAAGGCGGCATGACTTAAATATTTCGACCGAGAAATGTTCCCTCGTGGCATTCACACGCAAAAAATGACAAGTTACCCCATATATATTTATGACAACGCCATTCCCTATGAGAGAAGCCACCGCTTCCTTTGCATTGTTATAGATAGGAACTTCTCATGGAGCCCCCATCTCTGTGACATGAGAAAGAGACTGACAGTGACTGTTCATATCCTCTCCTTGCTCAAAGGAGAGTCCTGGGGTGCATCCGTGCACTCGATGCTTCAACTGTTCCGTTCGCTGTTGCTGGGCTACATGCGGTACAGCGTTGCTGTTTGAAGCAATATTAGAAAGACAAACATCCAGACACTTCAAAGTGTATAAGCGCAAGCTCTACGAAGCTGCCTTGGACTGCCTAAATGTGCCTCAACAGCAGCCACTGTTCTCGTCACTGCGGAGCATCCTGTTACTACATACATTTTTGTTGAAACCACGAGAACACACATTCGGCACCTCACACGAATTCTGAGTCACCATCTCGAAGCTCTTCCAGTACTCAGACCACATACTGCATTTGCGCAAGTAATTGAAGCTCATCGTGCCTATCTTACTTCGCAGTACACCCCTGCTTCAAGATCGTGGTCTCCAATATGAAGTCTGCATGAATCTCGGGTGCACCTCTCTATTCCGGGAATTCCTAAGAAATATTGGCCATCATTTCCTTCTCTCAAAAAATGACATTGAATCATCTGCATTTTACATAATCACCGCATACATGCATACACAGATGGCTCAGTGAACTCAACAAGTTCTGCCGGGTCTGTGGTGGTACCGGCCAGGTCTATTTCAGTGAAGGTGAGGACTACGTATCTCACCTCTTCAACTGGTGCGGAACTAGCTGCCCTATACGGGCTGCAGTTCAGTTCATCAGTAAGGAATCTCCACATGATTGGACAATTTTGACCGACTCTAAAGCAGCCCTTCAAGGCCTGCAAGTTGCACTACGTCGCGGGTCACACGTACAACTCGTTGCAGAAATCCGCAAGCTGTACCACGACACCACATTGAAAGGACAAGACATTATTTTCCAGGGACTGCCAGGACACTGCGGTATTAATGGAAGTCACTAGGCAGACGAAGATGCTCGTTCTGCCCACAACGACGTAATCCCTGTGAATATCCCTGTAACGAGAGCTGACGCACGTGTGGGATTCGTTCTTTGAGGCTGGAGCTCACACATTTAGAGTGGAAAACGCGAGAGTTCTGCAACCGTCACCTCAGGGCATTGGACCCTGGACTGCGCCTCCGTCTTTTACGTGACGCAGCGCGTCGCGAAGCAACATTACTGTGCTAGGCGTTGCCCTCACAAACCATTATGGTTTCCGGATCGGGATGGCAGACAGCCCCTCTTGTGTAAACTGTGTTAGCGAAGAGACAATCAGTCATCTCCTGTGTGAGTGCCCTGCCTTTGTGAACGAAAGACGTAAGCTGCGTTGTGCTCTGGGCCGCCTTGATCATCGCCCTTTCACAGAGGACAAGATCCTCGGCCCGTGGCCACAACGGTCGACTGCCATCAAGGCGTACAAGGCATACGAGTCACTGTTTTATTTTTTACGAACGAGTGCCTTGATTGACAGATTGTGACTGGGTTTCCCGTTCCTTCTCTCTTCCATTTTTAATCCCCTCATTCCCCTCCCCAGTGCAAGATAGCAAACCGAAAGCCTTTCTGGTTAACATCCCTGTCTACCCCCCCCCCCCACCTCTCCACGCACCATTTGTTGCATCGGTAACAATAATATCATCGAGATGAAATAAAACACCAGGCAGGCCTCTAAACGTTGGGATGAGGTTCCAGAGCACACAACGAGGAAGGGACACAACACTATACGATTTTTATTTGGCGCTTAAAACTTCATAAAGTAACAAGCAGGGTACGAGGACGGAAACATACCGACGATTATGTTTTCAACAGAATGATGTGTCAAAACGTAAAAACAACAAAAGCACACAAAAACCAAAACCTACTATGAGCACGTGCACACTATCGCTCACCGCCATGAACCCAAGAAAGCTATGCCTTTCCTTGATAATGGTGCAGAAGGATTGGTAACACAATTCTCCATCCCAGCTTATATCTCTCTCGTTTTCTAATCGCCATGTTTGACTATCACCGAACATTCTTCAAACTTAAGTGCGCACTTGTGAACATGGCAGTGACGAGCCAAATTAACAGATCCCTCAACTCTAACATTTCTGTGGAGTTCATTGAGGCGCTTATTTAAGCAACGGCCTCGGTGCCCTATATACATCTTTCCACTTCTTGTAGACTACTTTGTCAGTACAAGGCACAAAAGGGTTCTTATGACGTATCGAGCAGGGATTCCAATCAGTGACGTCCGGGCAAGTGACCTCGCACATGTGGGACAATCTTTCTGGTGCCGGCATGCTAACGTTAACTCTAATTTTCTGTGCAACCTTTCTGAGGGCATGGGAAAGCTTGTGAACATATGGTATTATTACGATTTTGTTGAGACCCTCGCCTTTATCCGTCATCCTCGTATTTTTCGTCCTGCCTGTGCAAGCCGTCTGTTATCGCTTGTCTCTCTGTTAAACTTGCCTTTCTAATGCTGTCAATAAGTCCTGCACATGCCTCATGACGACATGTTTCAACGAGCAACTAGATCGCCTTCAGGCAGCAGGCTGCCCGAGGCACCTCGCAATAGCGATAACAGAAGGCTTGCACAGGTACGGCAAAAACACGAGGTTGACAGATAAAGGCGAAAGTCTCAGCAAAATCGTAATAGTGCCATATATTCACAAGCTTTCTCATGCCCTCAAAATGGTTGCACAGAAAATTAATGTTGAAGTTGAAGACACATCAGAAATTTATATCTAAGCATTAAATACGTTGGAATATTTATATCTACTTTATGCTATAATTAAACTTGTAGATTAATGTAAACGTGAATGGACGCCAGTTCGTTCCTCATTTGTTACCTCGTATATCCCTAACACCGGGCTTAGCGGTCGGTGTAGCATAAGGGACGCCTAGAAACCGATAAGCGTCCTTTTAGAGCGCCAGGTTTTAGCGATAAACACGGAAAGTGAATAAATCACAGCTCTGGTGGAAGGAGTGGCTGCTCAGCCGCTGCGTTGGTATCTCCAGCCGCTTACTTGCGGTCAGAGAGCCGGAGTGCCCCGAGTGACCACGGACCTCGCGCCCTCGATCTCGCGCGGGTGCTTGTCACGCTTGATAAATTTCTAGTGCTGCGTTTGGCTGCTCTCCTGTTGGCGGCCACCACCAAGAAGAGGGCGTAGCGCCATTGTCGAGCACATTATGGGCCATTTTATGAGGCAAACAACAACAACAACATGGTGCTTCCGCATTGCACACGAATTCGGCTATATGGGACTAAAAAACGAAGTAATCTGTCGTCTAGCGCACTCCATTTTATGACAGATTACTCCGTTTTTAGTCTATGTTTAGAGTGCTGCGGAACAAGGGGATGGCCGCACGGCATCAAACCGCTGCACTGTGAGCAAACGAAGCCCCGTTTAATGTACACAGAACCCGCCGCGGTGGCTCAGTGGTTAGGGCGCTCGACTACTGATCCGGAGTTCCCGGGTTCGAACCCGACCGCGGCGGCTGCGTTTTTATGGAGGAAAAACGCTAAGGCAGCCCGTGTGCTGTGCGATGTCAGTGCACGTTAAAGATCCCCGGGTGGTCGAAATTATTCCGGAGCCCTCCACTACGGACCTATTCGTTCCTATCTTCTTTCACTCCCTCCTTTATCTCTTCCCTTACGGCGCGGTTCAGATGTCCAACGATATATGAGACAAATACTGCGCCATTTCCATTCCACCAAAAACCAATTATTAATTATTATTATTCTACGTTGCTGTTTTATCTTCTTTTATCTTCGCTCCGGAGAAGCGATCTCGCCGTTTCGTCAGTCGAAAGCTTGACAGCTCAGCGCGAGCATTCGAGCTTGTTCTTTTCATCAAGGCATAACCAAAGGTCTTGCTCTTGCAATTGAAAACGCACAATATCATGTATTTGTACGAGACGCGAGATCTTAGTAGCTGATGCTGCTTTTTAATTTGTGAACATTCCTTCGAACTTTTCTTTTGGCTTGTGTGTTGCCAGCGTTCCCACTTCATGCCGTCGTGGAATTCAGAAGCTGCCGCCTAAGCACTGGTCTGCGGTCTTGATATGTAAAGAAATCGCTTGAATATTGTAACTGAGAGTCGGACTTTAGAAACTCAGCAATTGCTGCTAGTGCTGTTCCTCTTTCGATATTACTTTCTCGGCGTTAGCTCCGGCAGTAGGATACATATATTTTTTCAGTGGCGTCTCCACAAACTGCTTATGACACTGCTTACGATAGTACCATCCGGATGAGATGGTTGAGAAGTCGAATCATGAAAATTAGAGCCCATCATGGAAGTTTATTCACTCGACTGTTTTTTTGTAAGTCCAACACGCAGTAACAGTACTCAAGCGATCCGTTTCCTTACACACCCCACCAACCCGCGTTTAGGTTACTACAGCGTTTGAATTACACACCATCATGAATTCGGAAACGTATACCAGCACGCAAGCCGCCATCCGGAGTTCCCGGGTTTGAACCCGACCGCGGCGGCTGCGTTTTTATGGAGGAAAAACGCTAAGGCGCCCGTGTGCTGTGCGATGTCAGTGCACGTTAAAGATCCCCAGGTGGTCTAAATTATTCCGGAGCCCTCCACTACGACACCTCTTCTTCCTTTCTTCTTTCACTCCCTCCTTTATCCCTTCCCTTACGGCGCGGTTCAGGTGTCCAACGATATATGAGACAGATACTGCGCCATTTCCTTTCCCAAAAAAAACAATTATTACTATTATTATTAAGCCGCCGCGGTGGCTCAGTGGCTTAAGGCGCTCGTCTTGAGTCAAGAGCGGGACGTGACAGCGTGTTTCAGCGTTGCCAGAGGGTCCACAGAACGCCATCGTCCGTTCGGCGCGACGCCTTGCCCTTTGGATAATTTAAGGAAAGGAAATGACGCCTGGCTCACATATCTCGGTGGGCACACAAATCGCGCCGTAAGGGAACGAATGTTTCCGATGCGCAGTGCCGACAATTAAAAGCTACGTGTTACGGAAAACTTTAGGTTTGCAGATGGTTCCAAAGAGGTTGACGTCATTCGAAGCCCTCGTGTCAAGTGAAAGCCGCATAATGTATGGTAGCGGCGCCTGCAAACAATGCGAAGCACGTTCCTTCGCCCGCGTGTGCTTCCCGGTAAAGATTACGGTTGCGTTTTTGTGTCCCTGTCGTAAGCACAGAACGCCAGGCTAGAATTTGAATGCAAACAGCATAGCTTCACTGTCCAACCTCCTTCACAGCGTGGATTGGAGCCGCAATATTTTAAAACCTAAGTGAGCTTTCGATGCGCGGCTGTGAACAAACTCACAAGCCCGCTCAGCCGTATAACGCTTTTGCTTGATGAAGAGGTGAGTTCGAATGTCAAGAAGGAAAGGAAAGAGCACAGCACTCATTTTTAACATGAGAGGAATGTGAAACAGAAACCTAAAACAAAACAGGTCTTTTTTTTCCTGCAGAGTGCAGGGGGTTGAGTCACCCATTTGCTCCGCCACGGCTCGACAGTGCAATGTGTTCTACTACAGATCATCTGCGTTCCCTTCTTCGCGACCGCCAGCAGGAGAGCAGCCAGTCGAACGGTGCACTGGAAGTTTAACGAACGTGATAAACATCCACGCAAGAGCGAAGGTCTTTTGACGCTCGGGGCACTCTGGCCGTGGTAAATGCTAAGGATTTCATTTGGGCTAGTTGGTTGTAGCAGTGAAACATATTGACTAGCGCAAACACAGACAGGGACCAAAGAAAGAGTAAGAGACAGGACCTAGAGCTTGTGTCGTGTCTCTTACTCTTTCTTTGGTGCCTGTCTGTGTTTGCGCTAGTCAATATGTTTCTCTGGCTGTGGGCCAGCGGCACTGATGTGACTTTAAGCGGCGCGATATAGCAGCGCTGTGGTGCCACCGGAGCCGTAGTCCAATTAGGTTTCCGGCTGACAGTTCCGGCCGAAGACGCGCACTCAGAAAGCGACGGTTTCCGGCAGATAGAAGTATGATTGATATCCTGACTTCCTCAGCGAGTAACGCTAAAACCATGGTGAAAAGAGCTCGTTGGCACGATGAAGACAGTTGGTTCGAAGCGGTAGCTTCACTACGCCATGTAAAGCCAATTACGCCGTGCCCGGCATAGCCCTGTACGGCGTATGCGCCGCGCAACAGGTGCAACAAATATTCGGGGGCTGCGTAAAAATCAGAGGGCACGCACACTCTGTGATTAAAAAAACCGCCGTCCAAACCGGGAATCGAACCGGGTCCTTTGGCGTTCGAGACGGGACGCTTCAGCTCCGCCTTGACTGCTCTTTTTTTTTCTTTACTGCTCCGCCACGAAGGCTCGACGTTTGAAAAAAATGCGTGTCTAGTGAACACACCGGTTTCTTGGAAACGTACCTTCGAGATGAATGCTGAGGCATACGTGAGTAATTATGGCCATTTAAATTGCACATGTCGGAATTAGGCGAGTGCCATGCGTTTCCAGTAAGATTCCTCTGTGCTTGGCGTGCAGTCGTAGCGCCATCCTGTATCACCCACTGAAACCCCCTTCGCCATGCACGGTGCTGGCCCGGAAGATGGCGCGCGTATCTTTAGAGTCTGCGCCTTCCCTGAATGTTGGTGTGCCATCTAAATCAGCGTGTCCTCGACCACGAGGTCTGCGCCTTCCCTGAATGCTGGTGTGCCATCTAAATCAGCGGGTCCTCGACCACGAGGAAACGCTATCGCGTTTCGCCTTTAAGGCGGAGCTTAAGCGTCTCCAATTTTTCTTTATTATTTTTCCGAGCAGCACCGACCATACAACCGTTCGAAAAGTTCGGCCCTACTGCGGAGGAAAACGTCTTGGCGGTCGTAGTCGAAGCGTTCCCGTGTTCCGCCGAATTCAGCTGGTGTGATATCACGAGGACACATATCCCAAAGCTTCGAGGCGTCGTGCCCGATGAAGTGGATCTGAAAATTGGAAGTGAGAGAGAGAGAGAAAGCACTTTTGAATTTTCTACATAAATTATACACAAAGAATCGCAGAGGAATTACTGTCAGAGAAATCCGGTGCGCAAATAAACGAGCTGAAAAACTTCAATATCCGTTTGAGGTTATGTTTTGGGATTGGACATTCCGGTTTAAACAGAGAAACACCAAATAAAGAACGCAGAAATTTTTATGCGTTATTATTAGAAGCCTCACCGAAAAAAAGATGTGTCGTCGGTCATAAAATTCGCCCATTGGCTGGAGGAAAGTGATGTCACCAGTCCGAAAGGCGCGTCGCTTCAGGGAAATTTTCCAACAATTTATAACTAATAACGTAATTGTCAGTCCCTGTGAATTTTTGATATCGGGATTTAACAAAAAATTAATATTTGTCGGATGCATGTTACAAGCAGCTGGATATTGAGCGAAATAGCAGTAGGTCACAGTAGAACATGAAGAAAGTAATGGAACCAAGAGCGTGGTTAGACAACAGTGTCTGTAATTCAGTAGCGTGGCTGGCAGACACGCCATTGAAGATTGTCGGGTAGTAGGGCCGTCTGCTTAGATGTATCAGTGGCTTAGGGTCATCGCTGGTTTGATTTTTTGTTATTGCAGATAAGGACAATGACGACTTTTGCAACTATAATACGCAACCGTCCACACGAAACCATGCATAAACGGCACGAAAATGTCGTTCCTTTGATGCCGCCAGCGTGCGGGCCATACCCCCAGTGGTCCTCTCGATCAGCGCACAGTGAAACCAGAACATGACAACGAGGTTTTAGTGGTACACTTCCCTATACGTTATTGTCTTATGGATCGATCATTTACTTCTATATTTTTGGTTTCTGTTAAAAAAATTCGACTTTCCTATTTAAGGATAGCTATTAATATGACCGTTTATGTGTTTCTGCTGGGTGAGCTTCTGCTTCTAAAGACAAAAAATAAGGCCAAAGGTAAATTGTACGTCACTTTTAACCACACTGCAAAATTATGTATTGCGTCAAAAAAAATTAGATGTAGATTATATATTCTCCGAAAAACAAACCCAAAAGTTGTGCTCTTAAATAAACACCGAAAAAAGGGTGTCGAATTTTCAGAACGCAAAAAGCGTAAAGTCCAATCCCAGCTATGTTATTACACAAAGAATTGCCGTTCGTGTAGATGAGGCGGTGACAGACAATGTCCCGAAGTGATGTGATTTGTTAAATATAGTTTAACAGGGATTATAACTCTTAGAACCGGCTAGTTGTTTCTCTTATGTGGAATTTTTTGAAATTGATTGCGTAGTGTGATTATTAATTGCACACTTTGTGCTTTGATTCTGTCGCGTAATCCCGATCTAATAAGCTGGCATCCTCATTCCTTAGGCTTTTACCGCAAATCGCAAAATTCGCCTTACAAAAATGGTCTATAAACAGTCTACAGACTTTTATAGACTATTGCCTTCCCACAGGTATTTCTTTTTGTCCATTCGTAGTCTATAGACAAAATTCTACAAAAGTGTATGGCCATAAATCAATAGATTCTCTATAGACTGTCTATAAAATTTGTATTGCCTATAGAGTGTTATCTAGCGTTTGTCTAGAGAGAGTCTATAGACTTTATAGGGAGAAGTTCATGGACAGTCTATAGACCGTCTGAAGATTTTTGTGAGTGTGTTTCCCCCAGACACACGTTTTTTATTCAGATCATTCTTTTTAGGACCGCACTAAACACAGAAGTGAGAGGTTTAGAAACTACGCATACTCTAGACTGTGAAACACACAAATATTCTACTTTAAAGAAAAATTTTCCTGGCAGTGACCTAGAGGTCTGACGACACTCCTTAAGGCAGCATCGTTACACTTTTTGTTCGACGGCATTTGTCGCTTTCAGCCCTCCAGCAACCAGCCGTATCCTCCATTTACAGCCTCGGAACTAGACCGCTGTGCAGACATAGCAAACTGCACACCGCCCGCGGCAATGCTGCATAAGGATTGCGGAATACATAAGGCGTAGCGGAAAATAACTACTTGCTGACTCAGGTACTGCTTTCGAACTCTATCACCCTTGCTTGCACTTTTTCTTTTCCTTCTCACCTTTTTGGTGTTTTCATCCGAAGAATAGTCGCGAGAAAAAATAATAATAAAAAACTAAAGCAACGAGTCTTTAAGCGAACTGCACACCAATCTCGCAATCAGCCAAAGTTATCGGCTACTAAGCGTAATGCTGCGTTTTAGGAAGAAATACTTCACGCAAGCAACTGTTTCATCGGATGAAATGCATTTCGCAGAAATTTTAGGTATTGGAACAAGTCGACATAAATTTGTTTGCCGGTATTCAAGAAGCATCGGTTCTGTAAAATGCCGTCTGATGAACAAATGACAATAGCACAATGCGTGGCATGGAGATCTTACCCTAGTAAGGAGCTTACTCTTCAGGAAAGGTTTCACAGCTGTAAACAGGAATTCGGCCACCGGTGGGTGATTCACGATATACACCGCCTTTATTCGCATTGGCACGCAATCCTGCAAATATTCATTGTAAATTTAGAGCAACGATATCGGCCATTTGGAGTGTTTAGAAATATTCGCTCAGAAGTAAATATGCGAGCATGCAAGGTTCTGATCAATCTATACACAGAGTAGAGCGGGTAGTGCGTTTTGCACAAGCACTCTGTTGTATGTTGTTTTATTTTTTTCTTTGGATTTTAGCAGGGCACATAATACAACATAGAAGAACATAACTTGCGGCCAACAAAAACAAAATAAATACAAAGTACACTGCTCCAAATATCGACACAAACAAAGCAGTAATTCAATAAAAAGCGGCGCAAAAAAAAAGAGAGATATTTCAGCCTGTAACAGAGCTACGCGAGATAAGGAGCAATAAAAAAAAAGCACGACTGAGTAACTTCGGTATTATTCAAGTTAATCTATTCAGTTACGGTATTAAGAAAAAAAAGGAATATTTAAACTTGACGTTCCATAGCTCAAAACGAAAGGGAAAGATACTAGCGCTTATGCTCCCGAACCAATGCCTTTCGTTGTTCGTTCTTCCCAGAGGCAATAGAGCTGTGGAACAAGCTGTCTGCAGAAATTGTTAGCAGTTCTGATGTCGCATCGTTTTCAGGTGCAATCAAAGACTTTTACTAAAATCTGTACTATATGGAATTGCATAGCTTATTTTGTGCGTGTGCATGCGGCAGATGGCTGAACATTTGAATACGTGTCTTATAGTATGTATATCCTATGCTGTGTTGTATCTGTGGGCCACTGTATTGCATGTACATATTTCTCTTTGTATCTGGCTGCTTATTTTTGTATGAACGTGGTTAATGTGTAACATTCCTCCCTGTAATGACCCTCAACTGAAGGTTGACAGTATTCCTAAATAAAATAAATAAATAGTACTGTCCCTGATATCCTGAGTAGTTTGGCACGTTAAATCCCCATAACCAAGCCGAAAGGAATACTGACACCTCCAACTCTTTCTTTCCTAGGCGCGCTATACCCAGTAGGAACAAGCTCATTATCATATATCGGGTCATTTAGTGAGGTTTCTGACAGAACTTTGACAAGGGCTTGCGAAAGGACAAGAGCCTCCAACTCGGAGACCTTGTTAATTACACTCCCACAATTCAAATTTCTTATCTTTTAGCATCGGACGTTAAGGTTTTGGTTACCGTATACTTTTCCTTCATCCCAACAAAACAAGACACCACTGATGCTCAGCATATTATAGACCAGATTCACTTTTCAGCCTGCTTCTCTTTCTCGTCCTAAACTTTTTCACAGCTTCTGCCTTATGTCGTGAACCCTGTAGAAAAAGTCTTCTGATAGAGATACTTCTGTGCCTTTTAGCTTATCGACCGTTTTCAGTATGAACATTTTCTCCGCAGTAGTCTGGAATTTTCAAAATAACCGGATGTCTATCTTGTCCCAAAGCCCCAACACCTGAGATTCAGGTTTCGGGACTGTTGAGTCCATATTCTCAACCTGCATGACTAGAGCATTGAGTTTTTTTTTTACTCCTCATCGATGCCACTGATACGCCGCTTAAATATTCTAGTTAGCTTGTTTTTAATATATTTCTTCGAGCACTGTATGCAACTGTAGGGCAAGTGTCGAACTGATCCTTTTTTACCTTGAAATACTTTGAATAATATTTCCGTCTCAGAAAGCCCACGATTGGCCCCGATATCACCTTAAGATAACAGATCAGCGATGGCCGTCAAAACACAGTCCAAAAACCTCTAAACATACAGTGGGCGAGGAAACAGTTCGATTGTAATCAGAATATACGTTAAACAATAAAGCCTCTTCCCGTACCACCTCGCGAAATATAGCCGTCGTCGTTCACTGCTGCTAGGGTGTGGGGACGTGCGCATAATATTCTTCATTTGCCGCATCTTCTGAACAAGTGGAATGAATTTGAATTCGGGCGTGTTTACAGCAGGATGCCTCTTAAAGCGAAAGCTTTACCGGTCTAGCGGCGCCGACTTCGCCGTGGACTGCAGTTTGACCTTAATTTTATCTGAGCTTCGTTTGACCAGGGCATTTGACCGCCGCCGCCGGCTTGGCGCATGCGCTCTCCGCAGCAGGAGTCGCCGCCTGACTATGTGACTCGCCGCGGGCCTGGCTAAGAGGAGTGCCGCGCTGGCCTAGGCAGTGCGAGCTTGTCGATGCATGACAACGAGGCCGGACCGTCTTCTCTGAGCGTTGCGCGGGAGGCTTTGAGGCGCTGTTGGAAAGTGGCGTCTGAGCATCCGGCGGATATCGCCCGGCGAACTGCTTCACTGGAGTGGGTCCGGAATGCCAAGCGCGCGAAGCTATAGCGTCAGAGACATGAAGAGCGAGCTGGCACGCCGGGGCGTGCGAGTACAGGCATCATCGGGGAGAACGCGCAGGAGCCTGCGTGCAGTGCACGCGCGCAGTACTCTCGGAACCAGGCAGAGTCAGATCATGCAGCCGACATAACTACTTCATTGACCATCGGGCACTGTTCCTAGCAATAAAGGAGCAAAAATAAAGAGTGTTACCGCAGCTCAACGACTGTGTCTAACTGTCAACAATACTCTTGAAACTGTGATTAACCAAGCTTAACCACAGCATAATAAAAGCTTTCTCTTGTATTACAGGCTTAGCCACAGTTAAGCCACAGCCATTTTTTTTTGCTCTTTAGTATAGCTGACTTTGTGTCACATGTTGTAGTAGTTGGCTTCTGATGGACATGTTGTTAAAAGCGCCGCTACACCCCGGAAAGCATCATCTTGCTCCTCCTGATGGTTGGCAGACCAGCTTCCTCTTTCCGCTGTGCGCGTTCGCTGCGCCTCGCTAGGTGGATACCCCTATGAGAGGTTTCGCATCAGGTGCTTCCATTTCAACGCATTCATTTTGCGACCAGAGCGGAACTAGGTGTTTGTACTCTAACTATTTAAGCACTGGTGGAAACAAGGCATTCCAACGATTAGATGTATGTCGTGAGCGAGAAAGACGGAAATATAAGCTGCAGTTGGGATATAGTAGTTAGACAGCAAAAATTCTAGGCTTAGCCGAACAAGAGCCGAAATAAGCATTACGAGAATACCAAACATATCAGAACCAGGGAAAATAAAATTGCGCTCACTGAAGAAGATCTTAAAACCCCGTGTAAAGAAGGCAGAAGAGAAGCGCGCCAGATGATAAAATAATAGGGATAAATAAATGGGAATACATAAGTGCAAGAAGCACTGAACAACAATTCAAGTAACTCAGTGGTTGAATTTCATCGCATGCTTGAGGGCCTGAAAAAAGTGCAACCACAGGCCTAATGGTTTCGTAAAGAAAACTAATGTTCAGTGCCCTGAGTAACCGAACAAAAGTTTGCAATAGGTAGTCGGGGACCACAAAAATAGGGGGGCAGACCTATACAGGCCGAGGAAAATCCTCAGGTCCTGACAATTAAAGGGAAATCACCATTAAGACAGCAAGGTTCTGTGTGCATTTGGCAGGCACCCAGTTTACGAACAGCAAATGATCTGTACTGCCTATCAAAACATAAGTTTAGAGAACTTGCGAACTAGCAGTGCTGACCATGGGGCCGAAATATTTATTTCAGTCCGGACATTGCTTGAAGTAAATTGAGGACAACGCAGTCAGTCAATTAAAACCAGATGACAGCGGTAACGTTGAGATGCAGGATGAGACCAATGTGAATAGAAAAAGAGAAGTGAGGTAAACCTGTCTCAGATGAAATTAACAGGAGAAAATTGGCTTGAGGAGGACATGCGATGCCAAGAGAGAATCGATGGCATGTTAGAGCAACAGAGGGGATGTGAGATGAGGTTAGAACAGTTAGAAGGAAAGGTGACGTGATGAATGTTCCCGAGAGATGATGGCCAAAGCTAGCTTAGAATAAGGTAGAGAGATGTTTGTCCAGCAATGGACGTATCCTGTCTGAAAATGATGATGACATTATCTTTCGGTGAATTGTTTTCAGTGCGGTACAACAAAAAAAAATAAGGGTGTGTGGTTAAAGCTTGCAGCAAATGGGTCTTCTGTTTGCTTTCTTGGGCTCCTATTTGTCTTGCCTTGAGTGTGACCTGCTTTGATTGCAAGTGTACCCTATTACAGCGTTCACAATGAACCATAAATTTTCTTGCTTCAGTGAGCAGTAAGTTTTCATATATAAAGATAATGTATAAAGAAATGTTTGTCCGACAGCCACCGATTTAATCAGTCTCGCAGGTAATGCTCTTTAAGAACATGCTAAAATTCTATGACTGGTACACGTCAATATTACCCTAAGGCATAAAAACGCGACCGTTCTTACCTGCGTGATGTGAGCCAGCTTAATCAACAACGACGGCGTCAGCTGCGTCAGGTGGTGCAAGCTTAAGCCCTTCATGTCTACAATGCCAGCTGCGCCATTAATTTGTGTGGAGTCCTCGAGAGCATATCTTCCAGCCAACAGGAACGCTGCTCTGATCAAGTCTCTGAAGGAGCACACGCTAGGTTTCCAGGCACCTGCAATGCAGATTTGGTAGTATTAATGCAGTCATGCGAGCACAAAACTTACCAAAAACAGATCTGAACTTTCTGTAAGCTGAGTGATGCAAGCAGATCATTAGAAAGGTATTTTCAGAATCGTATAATTGAACGCACGTTGCACATCAGGAGAAGGAAGTGCCTCTTCACTTAAAATAACCGTGCTCATCACCGTCACTACAACGGTTCAGTTCGCTCATATGCAAAAGCGTCGCCCACAGATGGTTTTCCTCACTCCGACCACCTTATACGCGCGAAGTTTTTTACTTTACCAGGGCACTCAATTCTGTCATCCTTATGTATATATATATATCTCTTCATGTGTGCTGACTGCTAACACTCGAAACGACCGTAGGTTGCCATGTCTGTATAAGCATTCGCTATGCACCATGCACTCACTGATTCGTTTTTCATCAGTTGCTGCGCTTCCACAGTCTTGTTTAGCTGCTAACTTCTTCTCTATATCGTAGTACTAGGAGAATACATTGCTAATTTAATCATTTAAGTGCAAGTAGACTCGTGTGTTTTCATACAAACGTCCTTCCCCACGCCTTGACGAAGCGCTTAACATGAATTTTAGAGCTATGTTCTTGCAGTGGTGGAAACTCTGCCTGACACGGTATTCTATTGGTCAGTGCAAAAAAAAAAAGTATTAGACCTGCGACTAAGAACCAGGTTAGTATTCGTCGCATGTATCATTCCCTTAGTTCTGATGTATGATCTCCAGTGCGTGGCAAATGAAAAGGAGCTGAAATGTTTCCTAAAAGAAGTCCTCAACTTTAATACATGAAGAACAAAAATGAATTTTAAGCAGGAAGAAGTAAAATTTGAAGGAAGAGGAGCAAAACATACAGCAAATGACCGTTTTCTTCAATGTTTTTCATGTTTCTGAGTTTGCGCTCGACCCACTTCGATCTTCTCGATAAAATTTTGCTCTTTATTGAACCGCCTAAAGTAATTACCCTGAAAACATTGGCGAAAAGAATTTCCGGCTCATGTGACAGCCCTTTGAATTTCTCAGAGGAGTGCTAAACTTGGTGCCAGAAAAAAAGTTTACAAAATTCAAATATTTTACTTTTGCGTTTGGCAAATTACAGAGGTAAAGATTATGCATTGTGGTTTTTATACGCCGAGCAAAAATATTTGTAGCGCAAATTTGTGCGTTGTTTTATTTGAATATTTTTTTCACAAAAACACCGTTTTTGCAATTGTTTAATACCCTTTGGCGACATTTGCGAGCAACATCACACATTTTTCTTCTTCTTTATATTGTGTACTGTCTCATCAAAATGATTTAAAGTATGGTACAATGCAGTATATTTCATTAATAAAGTCGAACTTAAAGAAAGAGTGCTGTGCAGCATTTTCAGGCATAATATTCGCAAAGTGGCGTTCCTAGTAAAAATATTATTATTAGCTCAATTAATAGCACGTTGCATTGAAATTTTGCTAAGCGATTTTTATCGGAGCCTTTCTTGTTTTAAGCGAGAAAAAAAAACTGAATTTCAGCGTCGCACCACGAGCCATGGTTGTCCCGTGCCACCACTGCACTCCTCGGCATGCTTTTGCCGGTTCCTGAGAGCCGTACGCTGCCCGGGAAGCGCGCTGCAGCAAACATTCAAGAGATAAGAGTGCTACAGGTGCCTCTGTGTCGTCAACGAAGCCTGTGCGTTGGCCGGCTGGATAATCAAAATCGGCCCACGGCACCATGACTACTGTCGCGACGGCTTAATCGCAGTGGCTGAGTACGCATGACGTAGGGAAACGAAATTCTGTCGCTAGGCGGCGCAAAGCGCTGTTGTGATAGCGACAGCAAGGTGGCTTTAGTAGGCTGCACGCTGTATGTAGGACGTCAGCTACTTTGTGACTTCGGCAGTGGTTATGGAGACAATCAAAGAACCGATGCAGGCAAGCCAATCTGCGGGCTTTGAAAATCGCCGTGGAGGTGAGCCACTATATTTCAGTTATCCTCTGGCTATAAGCGTAATTTCGACCGTACGTTAAACCATTAGACGGGAACTACATGAGGCTATGCTCCTCGCGACGCCACGTACGATGCTGCGCGTGTGCCGCTGGCACACGTCACGGAGCGAAGAGCCTTAGCTATAGAAAAGCGCGTTTTCATTGCAGCATCCGTTGCTACCGCTTCAACTTTCAGTCGCCTCGCGTTATCAGGAATGTACGACCGCACTAGTACCCCATCAGGATTGATAAAATTAATAATGAAAATCCCTCTGTGATAATACACAAGCGTAGTGGCGCTAACTATATCTTAAGGTGCTGATACTATTAATAACTGATCGAGATATAGGCCACAACATCTTTCGTGTTCCTACTGGCCGCCGCGTTGGCTGAGTGGTTATGGCGCTCAGCTGCTGACCCTACAGAAGCGAGCTCGACTCACGCCTCGCGGCCACGGCGAAGGCCGTGTTCTGCAGTGCAGTGGCGGAACGTGCCAACCATGGCTGGAGGTGCAGCGCTGAACTTTAGAAATTTTTTCTCTGCTTAAAACAAAAAAAGGCTCCGATAAAAAACGCTGAGCAAAATTTTATTGCAATTAGCTATCAGTTGAGCTATAATTTATATTTTTACTAGGAACGCCTCTGTACGAAGTTTATGCCCGAGAACATTGCGCGCGCAGCACATTTTTTTAAGTTCGACACTTTTTTCTGAAATATACTGCGTTATATCATACTTTAAACAATTTAATCAGATAGTACATACTATAGAGAAGCGGCGAAAATTGTGATGTTGCTCGCGAATGTCGCGAAAGAGTATAAAAATAGCAGAAACGGTGTTTTTTGGCGAAAAATATTGACATAAAGCAAGACAAAAACTTTGCGCTACAAAATTTTTGTCTCTGCGACTAAACCCCACAATGTATATTCATTATCTCAAATTTTTCAAGCGCACGAGTAAAATATTTGATTTTTTTGTAATTTTTTTAGTGAGCAGAAGCTCTCGTACGTTTGACATGGAATGACCCTGGTTCAAGTAATATATAAATAAATGAAAAGGCCGAAATAGTACTTCAGAAACACTGAGAAAGTTGCAAGAAAGCAATAAAAATCATCAGAAAACTTAGAATAGACCACAACGGCAGAGATAAAAGTATTTTAATAGGCACACCGCTTTCTTTGAATTCTACCGGAAAGATAAAAACTCGTAGTCACTCTACAGCTGAGAAATAAACATATAGTGAAAAGACTGACAGGAAAAGCGTCTCCATTATCCATTTAAGGCTTTTAGCCGTTTACTCACAAGGTTAAACAGTCACACGCCGACAGAGAAAAATCCTGAAATTCTTCTGACGTCGTACGCAATTTTAAGCTGTAAAGTGAATAAATTCAAATATGTGTAGTACTTTTCTCAGAGAACAATGATAATGATGATGGCGATAACAATAATAATTCGTCTAGACTGTCCCAATGTGCTCAGATAGACGCAGTGAAGTGACGTGGTGCGTGTGATGCCCTTCATTTCGAAATTTGCTCTTAACAAATGGTTCATTCAAAACCAACCTAGCCTCATGAGTGCTACCCTTCTTCCAAAGGCATCCGGTTGGGGAGAGACCATTAGAAGTTCGTGTTCATGGCAAACTGTCTTGATAGGAACGTTCGCCGGTGTGAGGTCTTCGAAGAACTCTGGAAGGTCTCGGCGCACCTGGGAGAATTTTTTTACCATCTCGAAGGCCTCTTGGACGCAGTACTTCCGGGCGCGAAGGAACGACATCAGAAATTCGTCGTCTGTAGGGATATTGAGTGATGAAGTCCCTGCAAGTTAATAAGAAACACATAAAATCACTGGGCTACTTTTTAAAAGCCTATTTTTCTCGATTTATTTTTCACCCTTATTTTACTGGTAACAATCATTTTCTGACTGTCTGAATTTCACAGATTTTGATAATCGAGATGGAGCTGTCCAATGTTCAAGGGGCAAATGAAAAAAGAAATGGAAGAAAAAAACCTCTACGAAGTACAGCCTTTATTGCGAAGTGTACCGCGAGAACACGTGATGACCCCGACACCCGAACGCCCCGACGGATGGATAGATGTATGAAGTATACTCTGAAGTATACTGGTGAAGTATACTCTTTCCTCTAGCGAATCATTTGAGGAATCTAGGTCTTCGCGCCAAACTGCTTAAACCCACCCACCCACCCACTCACACACCCGCCCGCCTGCCCACCCGCCCACCCACCCGTCAGTCCGTCCGTCCATCCATCCATCCATCCATCCATCCATCCATCCATCCATCCATCCATCCATCCATCCATCCATCCATCCATCCATCCGTCCGTCCGTCCGTCCGTCCGTCTGTCCGTCCGTCCGTCCGTCCGTCTGTCCGTCCGTCCGTCCGTCCGTCCGTCCGTCCGTCCGTCCGTCCGTCCGTCCGTCCGTCCATCCATCCATCCGTCCGTCCGTCCGTCCGTCCGTCCGTCCGTCCGTCCATCCATCCATCCATCCATCCATCCATCCATCCATCCATCCATCCATCCATCCATCCATCCATCCATCCATCTGATAGCAGCGAGCCTCTTCTAGGACGTACAGATTATCATCATCTAAGCGATTCTTCGAGCAGCAAATCTGGTCGAACACGACAGCTTCAAGGTTTACTTAGGGGGCGGTGCGGCAGTGTCCTGTCACTACATTTTTATCTGCACAGGTCTGGTTTGGCGCTTTCTCTTTGGCGTGAACAGTGAACCGTAATCTATTCAACATAACTGGCTGTTCGGTCGCCGCTTGTCCTCTTTGAGAAGGAGGGTCCCTTGTCTGCGAGCTTGGCCTTTACTAGCTGTCATTTGGCGCCATCATATCGGGCACAGCTACAGGACTGTTTATGCCGCCGTTCAAAATTTCTTGTGGGAATCACATCGACATGCCTTGATAAATTTTACAGCGTTATCCTTTCTGCCTTCGTTAATTTCATTCCACTGCCTACCTGTGATAGGACGCTCAGGTGTTGTTCAGCCGTGCGCGTTATTACCTATCTTTCTTGATTTTTTGTTGGTTTTAATTTTAAGCAATGCCGAGAGTTGGGCGAGTTGGTGTGCGTCCATGATTAAAAAAATAGCGCGAAAGGAACATGAAGGACGGAAAGAACTACGCAGACAAGCACTAGCTCGCGGAGTTGCGAGTTAGCGCTTGTGGCTGTGTTCCTTTTGCGCTATTTTTTCATTATGGTTTTGAATTTCGCACCTTTTCCACGAAAATTCTCAGCTGATTAGCCTTCAATGCCTTTCGATTCTTGGCCGTTCAGCCAGTGTGGGTATTTGCCATTTGTTGTTAGGACAACAACTTTCTGTTGGCATTCGTCTGCCGTACTGGCCGAGTCCATTAAGCGCCTTCTGTTTCCAACCTCATTTGCTACGTGACAGTGGTGGAGGTGGGGGTTCGACACACTGATGCCCAAACGCCTCCTAGAAACTTCTCCCAGAAGCCGCCGCCGTCTTCTGGGACTGGCCTTGAAATTTGGCACCCTACTGCAGAGGCATCCACGCATCAACCATTTGAGCCTCGTTCAATGGCGCAGGCAAGCCCGTCTCACCTAACGCTTTTGCAGCCCCGTGCGCCGGTCAGTTTCCACGACGTGACTTTTGTTGACGTCGAAGACAAGCTTGACTCATTTGAGCAGGTGTCCAACCTCAACTAGCGAAGCCTGCACAGAAGCTGCGCAACATTTACTTGGTGCTCACAGACGGAGCCAAGACATGGTGCGAGAACAGGGAGGAAAATCTTCGAAGTTGGGATGCATTTCGCCAGCAGGTTGAGACGGCCCTAGAAAGGTCGGAAGCTTGCATTCCGTGCTGCCTCCTGCGACGAATGTGCAATACCGCCCGCTGCCACAGACAGCTCTGCCGCCGTCCTCCTAATAGCGTCCACAGCAAGGACCCACCATATCGCTAACTCGAAAGGTGAACGTTTCGCGCACGTTTAATCAGCAGCCGCTCTTTTACCACTGCGGAGCTGCCGGCCACCTGTATAGCCTGTACCCCTACCGCGAATTCTGGCTTCGGGGATTTCCACGGTACGCCGCACGTCCGCGCATTGGCGAGCGACCCCGTAATATTGAGGAGTACCTGGCTGCCCGAGAAACTTCGCCTGCAGACCCACCACGGTGTGCTGGGGAGGGCGGCGTCCAAGTCCACGCCGGGAAACTGAAGGCGGCTACCTCAGATGGGATTGTTGCTGTCATCCGTTGTCCTGAAGACTCCGACAATGTCGCCACAGTGCAACTGCGTGACATGCCACTGTAGCGTGGTTCCGTGACACCTAATTCCCCTCACAGCGACGAAGACGTAGCGCCGACATCCCCGTTCGCTCTGACGGGCACCCAACGACAGGTTTAGTGAACTGAGGCGCGGACTTTTCCATAATGAGCAAGATCCTCGCGGGTCAGTTGACGAAGAGGAACACAGAATGGAAGGACTTGCAAGTTTGTACTGATGGCGATCACCTCATGGCGCCGATAGAAAGGTACACTGCACGAGTCCCTGTTGCCAACCCTGCATTCTTTGTTCTGCTTCACTGCTGCAAGATTTAATACTCAGAGCTGAATCTTTGCGAGAGCATGGCGCCGTCTTTATTATTCCTGGCTGTCTCATAACACTTTCGACGCCTGCAACGGCTTTAGCAGGCACCCAACGACGCATCGCGCCCTTGCACATGATCGACGAGTTTGTGACAGTGCCGCCACGATCGTGTCCGCTCGTTACCGTGAGGTGTGATGACCCGTGCAGTAGTGACGGAGTTGCTGAACAGAACACTACTCTTGTGTTGCACCATGGTATACGTTGCGACAGGAATCATACGTTTAACCAATGGCCTGGCGGTTGCACTTCTCACAAGCTTCAGCAACGAACGGCAAGAACAATAACCGCAGTATACTAGTTTGTGTTGATTACCGGAAACTTAAGCAGGTGACAATTAAGAAAGACCGTTACCTCGTATTGAGGAGTCTCTTGACACAGTGGGGCACGTGCACTACTTTAGTCGCTTGGCGTACAACGCGGTTATTAGAAAATAAAAGTTGATGAGCGGGATCGCGAGAATACAGCGTTTCTGATGCCTGCTAGACTTAAATAATTCAAATTCCACCTTTTCGGATTGTGCTTGTCTCCAGGACATTACAAAGAATTCTGCCCACTGTTTCATCTGGTCCGAAATTCCAAACGTGCTTTCTACCTAGACCTGACCAACTTGCGGGACCCCCTGGACACCTTGCACGTTGGAGCTTACGTCTTCAAGAGTTTGTCATTCCCTTCGTATACAAATGGGGTGCCAGCAAAATGATGCTGATTGCTTGTCACGGCCTTCAGTAGAGGTTCAGCGGGAAGATGAAGAACCGTGTCTGCTTCTTATCGCATAACCGTAGACGCAGCAACTGTTTCGGAGTAGCATCGTCAGGACCCGGCGCCAAAACCGACCGCTGATTTTCTAGAAGCGTACGCCGTCCCTTGGCAAGAGCGCAGTCCTCCTTCGCTATGAGCACCGACGTTTCGTACAGTACCATCCTCGTCGTTACCGAACCTCTCCGAGAGGAATGGTTGCAGGCGTGTCAAGAAGGGCCGATCGCCAGTCAGCACTCTGGCTGGGACCAAGCAAAGATATTGCGGGCGCTTGGGACGACAGTGCGACAATAAGTCCGCACGTGCCGCTGTAGACAGCGGCTAAAAACACTGCCTGTCACGCCATCTGGATCATTACATCCAGCACAAGTGCTACGAGTGCTACTTAAGCAAGTTGACATGGATCTTCTGGGCCCTTTTTCATCTCCCAAACAAAGGAAACGGCAGGCGCATATAAATTGTCAAAAAGGAAGGGAAATATACGTGCAAAAAGATCGAAAGACAAGCAACTGGTGCAACATTGATAACTACTGTGTCGCTGGAGGTGTAACGCAAATAAGCAAATAAATTTATAAATTAATGGACGCTGCCCATTAAGATGCTAGTCCTGGCCAGTGTAGAACTTTAAATATTGCTGTTTCCTGCATTCGAGTTCCATGCATTTGGCCAGAATGAATATAAGGATTATGAAAAGCAGCACGCTACAAAAAGATAAGAACAGCGAAAAAACGTACCTTCTATGAGTCGCCGTAAGTACTGCAGGGACTTCATCTTCGTTTCTGGTGTCTCGCCAAGTTCAAGCCTGGCCGTTTCTTCGAGGTTCGGCTTTGGCCTTCGTGGAGCTGGTGCCTCTGCTGCCTCTTCCATAGTCACCACTGCAATCGTCGAGGCGGAAACGGTTTTCTGCTGTCCCTCGCTAATTTGGACTTGACTTGAGCAGCCGAACTAGCTGCTGCCTTGTTCTTCTTTCAAGGCTTACGGCAACAAATATGGAACTGATGTGATCTAACTTGGAATGTTCACATCTTACATATAATCTCTAATGCGAAGCGAATGCTAGGCTGTTCAAGACTCAACTTTTCCACAGCACCTTCTATCCTTAAAATGATTCCTTTATAAATCTCTAGTGCGGCCTTGACTCGAGTACGCCGCGTCAATTTGGGATCCAGGTGAAAACCTAACGAAGACATTGGAAATGATTCAAAATAATTTTGCTCGTTTCATTCTTCCTAAGTATACCAGAAGAACAAAGAGTATCAGAACATTGAAATCTAGCCTTACCTTGTTATCCTTGTCTACGCGTGACAAAATGTTTCGCCCGGAGCCTTTTTCATAAAGTATTTCATCACCCGCAGTTTCACACCCACTTTATCGCACTGTCTGCGTATGTATCATCAAGATTAGACAATATTCATGAGACTGGCATCACTTTCTGCAGATCAGGTGCTTTCTTTACGTCGTTTGTACCGCGCGCATCTAATGAATGGAATCAGCTTCCTGCCTCAACGCCCACTTTCACTGAGCACCAATTGTACAGGAACGTCATAGCTTAAGTTGTATAACCAGGAGCCATTTTTCACATTGCTCTACTCGTTTCTTGTGATTGCCATAGCTAGCAATCTGTATATAGGAACCATTTTTTATACATTGCTTTTCTTGAATAATTCGTTTTTTCATTTGATTTGTTGCAATGTTTTGTAACAACTCCTCTCTATAATGCCTTAATGACCCTGAGGGTATATTAAATAAACAAATAAACAATATAAACACTTAACAACTGGAGCCACCCATTAAACACACCAATTAAACCAATTAAACACAACCTGTGCGCAATAAACAACCGGACGCGACACGTGTGAAGTGTCATCTGTCTCGTTGTAGTCTTAAGGGTAGGTTAAACGTTCTCCAAATTTTTATGCTGTCTCCTCGTTCGTTTTAGCCTTGAGCAGCCAAGCTGATTGCTCTCTTGTTTTTCTTTTTTTGCACTGCATTTTGTTTTGCATATTAAGCTGTTGTGTGCAGACTATTTGTCTACCTTGTTGAGCAGGTCTAGAGAAAAACATGAAATGTATGTTGAAGCCACTGCAATTTACTTTTGTAAGAACTCGAAAAGGTTCCAGTTACTTTCAGTATACAGCACAGCCATTCTGCAGAGCCTGAAAAGCTGCTGGAAACGGTTGTTCGACGGTCTTTTTTACCTGCTAAGATGTCCAACGGCAGGTCTGAACGGGTTCGAAATGTGTCACCGAGAAGGATCAATAGACCTATTAATAAGTGCAACGTGCTTTGAGTAAGGAGCACAAAAATCCACTTCGAAGTTCATGTGACAAAGGAAACTTCGATCATAAGCTCTTTCTGACGGCTACTAATAGCCTGAACGCTTGAGAAAACCCTGTTCCTGGAATGCCTCCATGGGCTTCAGCTATTAGAGTACGTCTTTTGAAAACAAATTGATTGAGTTTGCCTTCTCCAACCAAAAAGAGTGGAGGCCAGCATTTTTGCTGCAGGACTGTCAATAACGCGGGTCGTTATCAGAAATTTGGGACAGCTCCTAAAGCTAAACCACCACTAAGCCTTGTGGCCTACTACGCTTTAGTGGGAGATGTCCGCGCTTTCTGGCCGTACAGATAACAGACTGGAGTTTTGCGCAGGATTTAAGTGCCAGGTGGCATCCTGCCCACATCAAAGGCAGCGGAGTCTTGATGCCTCTCCTAAGTTTTGTTCCGAAGCGACTAGAAGGTCAACAATGGGCTTCTAGGGAAATGATCTGATATGAGAACCCTTTTGTTAGACAAATCATGATTTTTGAAGAATCTACAGCTTCAATCGCTTTTTTTTCCAGCGTCTTTAAATACTACAGGGGTTGTAATTTCCATTGTTGAATGCCGGGTTCGTCGGAAAGAGGAAAATTGTCAAAAACTGTTGTTTTTACAACATGGTATTAAAATCATGCATAGCAGCTACCAGGCGTTTCAGTGAAGGTGATCACTAACTTTTAAAATTAGGATTTTAGAGGTGAAGAGAAGCTTTTTGCGGTATAGTGATACCAGTATTGGTGGACGTCAAAAAAAAAGAGGTGTGTCATGTTAACTAGTAAAGTGATTAACTAAATTCTAATAGTTAACTTTTTACCTATTACCGATAGGCAACTGATTGAAATTTGAGATTTGTAGCCCGGCAGTTAGTAAAAGCCATATCTGTTTTTAGAATTTCGAAAACACGATTATCCTCGCCGCTGTGGCTAGACAAAATTTGGCTGTATCGTGCCAAAATACATGCGCTTTCGAATAGCCTGCAGGCAAAGCAACCCCTCCAGTGCAAGTAACTAGTCCAAATAGCCAAATTTTGTCTAGCCACAGCGGTGAGGGTACTCGTGTTTTCGAAATTCTAAAAAAAACTGGCGCGGTTATTACTAACAGCCGGCTCCACATCTCTAATTTCAATCAGGTGCCTTATCGGTAATTGTTAAAAGTTAAGTTTTAGAATTTAGTTCAGCACTTTACTAGTTAACAGTATTCTCGTGTTTTTTGACGTGCGCCAGCACTGGTATTACTATGTCGCAAAAAGTTTCTCTTTACCTGTAAAATACTATTTTTTAAATTAGTGATTGGCTTCCCTGAAACACCTGGTATAAGACAATGTGTTCACACGCACGTTTACGTCGCTCTATAGTCAATTTGTGACATTACACATTGCAAATAAAGAGCTTCTCTGTTTGTGCCTTCGCTATAGGCGAGTGTATTTCTTTACTAAAAAAAATAAAGCCGTTAGTGTCTTTTCATGCGCCACGTTGCGGTAGAAGAACTGAGCAGACGTCTTTTCTAAACTCTTGGTAACGTTGACTGATGCTTGATTTCAGGGCTCAAAATCGAAATCCATGTCTAAGCTATTTTGAAGATTAATGAAGTTCGTGCAGTCATCTGGCGTCAGCATTACCTGACATACTGCGACGTGTGAAGCCCCGCTCAGTAAGCAATTCCTGAGTTCACTTAAGGGAACTCCGCACTTTCAGGCCTTCACGCAGAATGATATGAACAGATCGTACGTAGATGCTCACATGGATGATTATATGAACTGCAGTCTGTCGGATTTTTTTCTGTTTCTGAGAAATCAAGTAACCCTAACAACTCATTCGTACCCGAGGCTCCTATGATTTGCTTCGCTTCATATTCAGTCTTCCTTGACCGACCGCATTGACAAGCGCCACATTTTTTTTGTGTGTCAGTGATGCTATCAACGTGTATGTCACTCAGGCGGCTAGCAAGTTAATTATGCGTCATTCCATGCAGAGGGAGAGAGTGGATGAGCATGCTCTTTGCTTTAGCTTGCACCTGGAAGGCCAGATAAAGCTGATTAACCTGGTCCAGGAGGCAGTGCAAGCTATCGGCGCCCTGAACAGATTATGCCCATCATCATACTACTGAAAAACTTCTGAGTTCAATAAAGTGTCTTCTCCCTATCTCTTTCTCAGAGCGTGAACTCAGCCACTTAAATAGCCCAAATGCTACCGTTGCGAGGCAGTGTCACGTGACTTCTACGAACTGTGGGGTGATGTCACTTGCCTAACATAAGCTTCTTGAATGGTCACATTTGTTAAAACACAGCAAGACTATACCTTCCTCCACTGTAGGAAAAAAAAAGAAGTTAGGAGACCTGCGAACTTGCCTTCCCAACAATTCTGGACAAAAGCATTTTTAAAAGGGAAAAATTTACCAGCGCACTTTTTTCATATAGTGTGAAATTTCACAATAACAATCAATATATCCGCAGACCTCCCATCGACAGGGCTTGAAAGTTTTTCGCTATTAACTTTTTCCATTGTCAAAAGCTTTCCCCATTGGTTTTGTATGGCTTAGTAAGGTTTTCTATGGCAGTCTTAACTGATCGATGCAAGCGATGGAAACACTATAAAAGAAAGATTTTGCTACATATTGGAAGAATAGAGCTGTACTTTCAATATTCCTATACCAGTGCGTTATAGTTTTCGAATATTCATAAATTTTGCACAAAAATATTGGACATCAATAACACGCATGCAGGGAATCTCTACTGAACAATGATATCATGATAAACGAAACAAGAAAACAAGTGACTGACGCAAGCCCAGCTTTCTCGGGCAAAAATTTTGAAAATTGGAATATTGTAAGACACCCGTATGGAAGTATTGAAGGTAATGGTCCGTTATTCTGATACGTAGCAAAATCTTTCTTTTAAAATGTTTCCAGGGATCGCACTGAACAGTTAAGACTGCCTTAGAAAATCAATGGGGAACGCTTTGGACGATAACAAAAACGTGAATAGAAAAAAATACAAGACTGCCATCCGGTGATCTGCGGATATATTGGTTGCTATAGTGAAATCTTGCATTCTATGAAAAAATTGGGTTCAGAAACGGTTTCCCGCTCAAAAATGCTTTTGTCCAGAATTGCTGGTATGCCGCTTACATACATACGGCCTAGAGCTAAGCAGCACTGAGAACATGCTGAGTTTTCGTTAACGGCCTTTAGATCAGCGGTACTATTGTTAACCAAATGTTTATATTAATACGCCTAGGTTGATAGTTATTTTCTAAAATCAGGCATTAAAAGCATAACGCATTCATGAGCTACACTTGCGGACAACAGAAATGTTTTCCAAAGCCCAAATATGAACGAAAGTCTTACGGCAGCTGCAGGAACGCTTACCAGGGACGAGCACAGTAGGGCGAGAGAGACTGCTTGTGTGAGCAGTGTCGCATATTTCGCTGGCTGCATTATACCTGAGTTTGACAGGCATATATTTTGTTGCCTACACCACCAGATGGCCGCAGCAGCTGGACAAGTGATGCTGTTTTCTTGTTTTCCACTTGTCCTTGATGGTTGTCCGGTGGACAACCTTTCTGGCGTCCTTGAACTTTCGAAAGCGAAAGCTTGTGTCAGCCTGAATAATAACAGCGACTGTTGACAGAGATACGGGACAGAAGTTACCGATTCTTAAAGAACATTGTCGGAGGAAAAATCTTACCTGAACCACCGAAAGGACCTCGCGGTAAAAGCGAGCCGCGAAAACAAAAAAACTGAGTCTTGTCAAATCCAGAATAAGAAAGAAAAAAAACCAGGAGAACGATGAACAGCGGAGCGAGCCCGAGGAGCACACGGGAGGATTTCATCTGATGGCGGGAAAGAAGAAAAGAGAAAGCGAAGGAGAGTCATAATTAACAGCGACCTCACGCTAAAGGAAAGAAGCCCAGGGAAAAAAATGTGTTTTCCATTATTCACTAGATGCTGTTTGAGGCGAAGTACTGCCGTCCATGGCGGGACGGAATGCTTATCTTTGCCCTCACGGAAGTGGCTTTGCACTGTTTTAGGACACTCCTCCACGTGTCTGTTCTCAGTTGCTTTCGCTCTTGTCTCTGCACCGGGCATGCAGAGCCTACAAATTTTGACCCCCAGTGAGTATCCACGTGCAGTAAGAAGCGAAGAAAACTTCGAAAATGTGAACTGGGAAGACGCAGAACGAATCACCAAGGAACTTTTCGCCACCCACTTGAAGGTTGAAGCGGGATAAATTGAGCGCGCTTAGCGCATCGTCAGGTTTAACTCTGATAGCATTTGTCCGATTGTATTTAAGTTCCTCAGCTTCAAAAGCCAAACAGCCATCCTAAGTAAAGCCCAGAAATTAAGAACGTAACTTCACCTAAAGTATGAACTGAAGAACACTCTTTCGCCAAAAGTGCAAGTAGCACGGAGAAAATTGGAGGGGACATTTAACATCTCTCTTAAGGGTATGACGCGATAGCGTAATGGGTTAATTACCATATATGCAAAAGGTCATTCTCTAGTTTACGTTCATATATGCCTGGGAGTCCTGATACCTCCCCTGGCCAAGTGGCGAGCACCTGCGATAGATAGTAGGTGCTCCCAGCGGTGGGCATTATTCGACTCACGTGGATCTTCCCGAGCGACCAGTCATGAATTTACAGCCACCAGCTACAGTGGGAAGGTAGGGATGACGCTGTTAGGTCACGTGACCTAGGTGGCCCACTTGCCTCCTAGGTTGCTTCTCTGGGCAGCACCTGCCAAAGTCATGGTCGTGATTTTTCGCTCAAAACGCCGGTGCCGACAACGCCGACACGGGATTTTGTCAAGAACGAGGCCTTTAATGCTATCGCGTTAAAAGTTGATGGAATTCCTGAAGGCTAACGCAGGCGAAAGCAAGTTTCGATTGTTGCATGATAAACTGAGCGTAAACGACATAAATTACAGACACGACAAGATTCATGAACGTGCTGTAGCATCAAGCCGAGATCAGCGTTTTTTTAAGTGATAACCTCAACCAGACTTTTCAGAACCAAGGCGTTTGAAGGCCTAGCACAGATAGCATAACTTTAACTAAGCTTCGCAGTCTGCTACCTAAGCAGGGAGAATTGCTTTCCATCACTGACACGTGTGATGCAGACGTTATTCCAGAGTGCCGCTTCGGTTTAGGCTAGTCGGTTTACAGCTAAAGTTTCTTCGAACAAATCTCACTTGCAAGTTGGCGCCTGTCTCGTTATTTTCATGTTCATTCCTTGTGCTTTTGACTTTTGCGGCTTGCTCAGAATCATATATAGTTATTCTGGGAAAAGAAACATGGCTTAAATAAGTATTTTGTGAGCTGAGCAATTTTTTAGACGTATTTTCTAATTGAAGAAGGGACAGGTCTTGCTTCAAGGGAGGAGGCGTTATGATTGCCGCTAAAAACACAATTCGTTCCCCTCCTACCTATTGATTCCACATTTGAAATGTGCTGGCTAACCATCGGTTTCCAAAAAGTTTTGGTCGACTTATGTTAAAGGCCGCCTGATGCTGGGGATGATTTTACGCGATAGCGTATACAGCTCGTTCAGTCGAAAAGCCGTCGGCGTACTAGGAGTCGGCACCGGGTGTCAGAAATATTCGGGGGCTGCGTAAAAAAAAAACCTTAGCGTGGTAAATTATGGCTATGGTGATTGATGATTGATTGGTGTGTGATAGGCGATGACGAGTGAATGAAATGATTGCAATTAATTGATCAATAAAAAATGAAAAAAAAAATTAAAAAGGAAGTTTAAAGGTGCCAAAATGCTCAGAATGAGCAGACAATGCTTGATGATGCTAATTAACTAAATTTAGAGTGCTTAAATGATCAATTACATTGAAACAACTGAAAGAAATAGAAAATGCGTTCAAAGGTTTCAAACTACTCAGAATGAAAAGCCTGACCCACTACGCTATCGCGTCGTAGCCTTAAGGCGGAGCTTAAGTGTCCCCTCCAATTTCTATTCATCGCTTATCTGTCGAAATCGATTAGGTGAAGTCAAAGTTTTCTTATACTGCCATTATATTTGCTGGTGATTTTAACTATCCTGGTATTGATTGGATCGATTTCACTGTTATAAGCAAATGTACTCTTCGCAGCGAATGCGTAAAAATGATAGAAATGACTAATTGCGTTGAACTAAACGAATAGCTACTGCGACAATCCCTATGAAAGACACAAGTGATAAAAAGAAAGAGGAAAACACGTGGAAGCCAGGCATGGTAAAGAGAAAACCATCACTCCGCGCATAAACACCGACATGGGCACAAAATCTCTTCCCGATAACACTATCGTAATAGACAGCCTAACACTCAAGCAGAAATATAATCATTATGAGTGACTGCCTATTCCACCTGAAAAACATTTCGGCTAGGACGACACCAAATTCAAAGGACGAAAACTGAGGAGATCAAGACATGTCCTATACAGCATCTTCAGGGGCATACCCATATGTCAAGAAAGAAACGAGGAAAAGACGAGATAAAGAATCCTTGAGACTCTCTGTAAAGCTCCATAAGTCGGTTTTGCTATAACAAGAACCCACTTACCATGCGAAGTTCGGCGCAGCGCTGAAAACTTCTAGTCCAAGCCTGATGTCGTGCGAGCGCGTGGCAAACATAGGTGCGGCAGAGCTGCAGTTTATACCTTCATCTCGATAGCAACACTCGACCGAAGTGAGGAGGAAAACGGCTTGCCTTTATTCTGGTCATCGACGTCTACAGCGCAGCACACGGTTATTGTACTTAGAACTGGTCGGGCTGCCACGTTGAAAGGGTTTTTCCTTGTGCAGTGTACATGATTTTCGCCGTTTCGCAAAGGGTTCATAATAGATTGTACTTAGACACATAACAAAATAAACGATGCTGAAAACGCCATACCGAGAAATTCTCGACAAAAAGCATTTTTGAGCGAGGAACCGTTTATGGACGCAATTTTTTTCATATAATGTAATATTTCATTTTAACAATCAATATGTCCGCAGATCACCTGACGACCGTCTTGTTTTTTTTCTATTCACCTTTTTGCTATCGACAAAAGCGGTCCCCATTGATTTTCTATGGTAGTCTTAACTGTTCGATGCGATCGCTGGAAACACTTTAAAAGTGATTCTGCTACATATCAGAATAGTGAACCATTACCTTCAATATTTCCATAGCAGTCAGTGCCTTAGAATTTTCCAGTTTTCAAAATTTTTGCCCAATAAAGCTGGGCTTGATTAGCATAAAGCATGGAAATCCAACAGTAACACGTCTAAATACAAAAGCATTACGCGCAAAAAGCTACAAATTATAAAAAAGTGAGAACATATCGTCAAATCAAAAGCCATGGCCGTATTCTAGTTTCGCCTAGCCTGCTATCCCGAGGTGAAGTGCTGAGGCTAAGAAACCTAGTTTCTATTCTGCCTAACAAGAAAGCAATATGCCTAACAAAAAAGAATTGACATTTATCGGCTGTAAGTGAGATTTTCGGTGTTCTAACTTTACATAACCTCCGCCACCGCGGCCACGATTCGATGGAGTCGGAACCCAAAAAGCGCCCGCGTGCTGTGCGATTTCAGTGCGCACGTTAAAGTACCCCGGATAGTCTAAATTAACTGGAGCCCTCCTCTACGGCGTCCGTAGCCACTGTGTCGCTTCAGAAGGTTAAACCCCACAAATCACATTTTACTGCGAGAACACTCATACGCCCAGCGGCACCGACCAAGCAACCCGAGTTACTAGACAGTTTTAGCTGTGCGTACGCAACGGCTTAGCGTACGCAAGGAGTTTGCGGGGACGGTAGTGCGCATGCGCAGAACGCAAGCGCAAGCCCTGCGTCTTGCGTGCGTACGCTAGCCAGCGGACTTTGCGTTGCGGCGCTTGCGTGGCTTGCGTACGCTAACGTTGACAAGATGGCGGCGCCCTGCTCGCCCGCTTCGGAATAAATACATGTCGCCGCTGGATTCTCCGACGCAATAGCTCGCTCAAATGGTAGCGGTTCGCTTTTATTTCGCCTACTCTTGCCCACACGTAGCGGTATAAGCGATAACTAGCCCCTGTTTTTCAGATAATTTGGCGACTTTCAAGCTCCTAGGCCTAACTAAATGCAGTGTGTTTTCCTCGTAGCAACGACACCTGGCGAAGCAGTTTTCTAGCTTTTAGTCAGTTCTTACATTTTCTTCGGTTTGCATAGTTTTTATTCTTGGAACAAAAAAAAAGGCTCCCAATGCGCTCACCCTAGTTATCAGTAATCACGGATGAAATTTTCTTCAACCGAGCGTTGATGTGCTTTGACGTCTTGTCACTAGATGGCGCTACTGTTTACGCGTTCGCTTGAGGGACGCTACGGCACGGCTAGCTAAAACTATACTTCGGAGCGGACAGCGTAACGCACGCAGCGCCGTAGCGCTTTGCGTGCGCAAGCACTTGTGTACGCACAGCTAAAACTGTCTACTACCGGAGCTTATCCGATTTACTCACGTAAGGAAGAGGAGGAGGAACAAAAAGGATAGGGGTTAGGGACAAGGTTTATACAGGTGCGTGGGCTCCTCTCGACGGCGCCGGGTGGCTTGAAGGCCATGCTTCTTGGCGACCTCCAGGGCCCAACCCACTATTCGCAGTTGTACCTCCGGGTCAGGGCTGAGTAACGCAGTCTCCCGCCGACTTTGGTTTGAGATTTGGAAGCTCAGAGGTGGTGGGTCCTCCGGGCACCCAGATAGGATGTCATTGAGAGTTGCTTTAGAATGATAACAAGGTGACAAGGTGAGGGAAGCCTTCTTTATAGAAAGAAAGGGCTTAGAGTGGGTTAGAGTCGAGAATGTCATTGGGTGGATGGGGAGCCCTCTAGCTACGAAGGCGGTCTACTGGAGGGAAGCTTGCTTTCCCACACTGCGCCTTAGAATTCGATTTCGCCTTCGCGGTTTCGCTCCGCTCCTGCGTTGGCTTCTAGTGGGTGGAGACCTTGCGAAGGGTGGAGGTAGGTGGGATGGTGGTGGGTGGCGCTTCTGCAGGGTGGAGGCTTCACTCACCGAAGCTTTGCACAGAATGACGCCGGCATCTTTGTCGAGTGCCACTCGTACTGCTTTCGCAGTTAAAAGGTGAATATCCTGGCAGTGTGAGCATAAAGGCATGAACTGAAGGCTGCGGTCTGCCACTTTTGAGAACAACACTGTGCACACTTCTGTGTCAGGACGTGCTCATGAGAGCGAGAACACGGAGATTTTTTTTTTGCGGCACCTGTGTTCCAAAAACTTCTCAAGAGCTATACGTTGTCCAGGTAGTTGTGGCCATATAGACTAAAAATGGGCGCTCACATTAATGCGCAGTGCGTGGTTACCATGTGCTTCTGGATCTGGTTCACGTGAGCATTTGGGTGGGCACTTCCACTGCGAAGGCGAGGTGTCGATACTGTTTCCTTTGAGCCTTTCACCTTACCTGTTACCCTTTCTCATCAGAAAAGGACCAGAAGTCCAAGATTATTTTTTCCATGCCTTCCCTGTGCCGCTTTGTACAAAAAAATTTAGCTCCTTGTTATGCATTAGCTGTGTCGTAAATTAACAGGAACGTGTAATATATTCGGAATATCTTGCATCGGTATGAGCGGAAGACCAGTCCTTCGTTTACAGACGTTGCACAAAAAAGCTTTACCCTTTGACCGGACCTTAACTACCAAAGTTAGAGCTCTTCTGATTTAACTGTTCGAGTGAATAAGCTTCTCAGAGAAACGAAAAGGCAATTGTTTGGAGTCATTGCGAATGGTAGCCGGGAGGCTTACAAATATGCTAGAATGTTAGCTTTTTTGCACAGAAGAATTTACGGTGGCTGTTTTGGCTCCATGTCTGAAATCTAAAAAACGCACTCTCAAAAGCGATGATAAATAGGGCCATTCGCAATCTGGCGCGATATTTAGAGAGCTCTAATACTCTTTAGCGGTAAAACAAGTTCACAGATTAAAGCTGAAAGTCGCTAGAAATGCAAATATCTGTTTGGGCGTGGTTGCTTCTAAGAGTGCTTCGGTACTAAATAAGGCAAAACTTGTTAGAGAAAGCTATACAAATAACAGTAGCACTTTACTGCATTGGCTACTTTGGGGTATATCCGCACTGACGGATTTTTTCTAGATGACTAGCTTTTCCAGCAAAAAAGTCTTCTTGTCGGTCATAGTCGAAGTCTTCCTGAGTTCCACCGTACTCCTTCGGAATCAAATCGGAAGGAATGATGCCAAGAAGTTCCGACAAGTCTTTCCGGATGAAATGAAGCTGGAACAGACGGCAAAAAGAACATAAAAGTATGACGTCACAGGACGAGTGATCAGCCACGTATGCTTTCGGAAATGACGTTTTTGAAGCACCCGATCTAGCTCTGAAATTCAATGCAGTGGGGATATGTTATGAACACAGCTCTGTGCCAACGATTTTCCTTTGAATTCCTGTTAAGTGTCTAATATTTCCAGTCTTGCTATGCCATAAAATGAACTGAATATCTAACCGTACAACCAGCAATCCCCGGTCTGTTTTGTGTACGACTAAGTGAGTTACATTTTCTTCATTTTGCATTTTCCTTTTGATATGGCATGCTTATCATCAAAATGGAATGAAGCAGCATTTGAACACATTTAAATACACAGCACAGACCTGCAATGTGTGTTTCAATTTCAATCATGTCACCTAGCGTGAATGCGAGTCCGCAATATCTGTGGTTTAATTATGAACTTACTCTGTTTTTTAGTTTCGCTTTCAGGAAAGGCTTCGCAATAGCATAAACTACTTCAAAGACAACCGGTGTGTTCAGGAAATACATGGCCTTGATTCGAGCTGGTAAAGAGTCCTAAAAAAGAGTGAGAAAAAAAAGGTTAGGAAGAGCAGCGATATAATCACTATCAGAGCATTTATGGGTAGCTGCCAGAACATAACCTAGTAGGCGTAAAGTAGGATCTAAGATATACTCTAAAGCACGCAGTCAGCGATTAGCCTTCACGTACGTGACAGAAGAGTTCAGTTTTCATTGTTTGTTTCACTGCGCTGGTCTCTCATACTTGGAGACTAATACTTCTCTCTGCCATACTTGAAGATTATTTACCTTCTGAAGTTCGGCCATAAAGTATAAATAAATTTGATTTAGGTAAGTGATATGCGCGGATTTTATATTGTTCGCATGTGCTCATTTATTGTTCTGGGAAATGCAGGAAGGAAGTGGTTATGGCACAATTCGGACGCTCAACTATTGACGCGATAGCGTTAAGGCCCCGTTATCCAGAAAATCCGGTGTCCGCGTCCGCGTTGTGAGCAAAAAGTCACGAGCATGACTCTGGCAGGTGCTGCCTTGAGGGCAACCTAGGAGGCAGGTGGGCCACCTACGTGAGGTGACCCTGCGGCGTCATCGCAACCTGCCCACCGGATAGTGAGCAAACTGCCCACCATGGAAGGGGGCAATTAAATTAATAATTCGTTGCTGGGAAGAAAAACCTGGACTGCACAAGGCCCAGCACCTGCCATCGCAGGGCCGTGGCGCATCGCTTAACCGCTGCACCACTGCGCCAGGAGGGGAGTGAGGACTCCCAGGGATCTATGAATGTAAACTAGAGAATGCACCTTGCTGCATATATGGGCATTAAATTACGCTATCGCGTCATACCCTCAATGTGGAGCTTAAGTGTCCGTTCCAATTTTTTTAGTACCTAAAGACTCGGACGAAAGTCTCAGCTTGGAGAGTAGAACAGAGAGAGGGAGAGAGAGAAGTGGTAGAGGAAAGGCAGGGAGATTAACCAGTAAAATGTTCCGGTTGGCTACCCTGCACTGGGGGAGAGGGATGAGGGGGGCATAAAAGAATAAGAAGTAGAGAAATGCGGTCCGTAGAACAGCGGGTTGAAAACCTACCCGCGCTTGCCTGCTGAGCCAGTTGGGTAGGTCGAATAGCGGTTCGCCTTCAGGCTAGTAAAAGATGAAAAAACTGACCGCGGCCGGCAGTCATGGGGGACGCCGACAAGACAGGCCGGAGGTTTCTTGCCGAAAGACTTGGCAGTGTGCTCGAAGTTCGTGAGCGACCATCCTCGCATGCCTTTACCGGCGCGCGTCCCGCACATGAGGTGAGAAGCCCTGAACCACAGTGCGACTGCCCGGCTGACAGACTGCGATCATCAATGTTTATAAGCCGTATAAAAGATGGGACGAGCGTCCAGCTTGTCTCATGACCGCATAAAAATAACAACTCTAAAGATGAAGTATATAAACTCTATTCATGGAACGCATAAAAAGCTGGTTTGACTACACTCTTCCTTACCGTCTTCAGCAGCGTCTCAGTCGCAACTAATTTATTTACCTGCAGCACCTAGAGGAAACTACTGCAGGGCGGAAAATGGAATATACAAATGGCGAAATAAGCTGGGAACCGGTGAAGAACAAAATTGAAAGAAATGTATGCAAAAAGACCAAACATATATGCAAATTTGGTAGAATATGCACATATTCACGTGTCTAAAAGCCCACAAAGAAACATATAAAAAGAAAACTACGAAAGGATGCGCACACACAAAAATACAAGCTGTTTAAATAAAACAAGGAAAAGTATTCAGCAAACACAGAATATTCAGATATTGCGCACAGATCACGTGCGGGACAGCATAGTATGGAACTTTGCTTTTGTCTGACGTTTAAGAACTGGTGTCTTGAAGTAATGGTAGGAAATAAAGCACTCTTGAACACATTAGTGCGGCACATAATTACACAAAATTTTGTTGCGTGATCACATCTTTCAGCGAAGAAATTGGGGCTCACTAAGTTCAGATGCTTCAGGACTTACATTTTATGATAGCAAGCAGGTAAAAAAAATTAAGTCAATGTGAAATCACTGCGTGCTTCATGAATCCCGGCCCAATGAAGAGAGAAGGATTGCTGTGATTCTTTTTTTGTAACTATAACCACTACATGAAGCACCCATTTTCTGTCTTTTTGCTTAATTTAGTAACGCGAGACTAATAATTGAACCGGAATGTAGAATTAAATTAAAATATAAACATAATTCATACTTGCGCTAGCTGAACGCCAAGAATATAATTTCACTATCAGGCTTCTAAACTGAAGCACTATACTTCAGAGTTTTTTACATCAGGAAGTCTGCCCCATATCTGATGCAACTTTTAACCATGAATTATACCTGTGCTTTTAATTAATTTATTCAGAAATATATTATCTGTCTGTGAATAGAAGAGCTGAAGTTCGTTAGTAGCAACGAAGTGCAGTCTCAGATCACGAAGAAAGTGTTCCAATTATTGTTGGTTTAACTCGACCGTCGCATGTCACAGAATTTCTTGCTCATGCGCAACAAACCCTCCCCCCTGCACTCGCCTGAGCAATGGTCAGAGTCCTGCGAAGAAACCATGGCGTCAGTTCCAGCAGGTGGTGAGCACCAAAACCTTTCAAGTCAATTACTGCCACGAATCCCCGTATCTGTGTCTCTTCTTCAAGGAGGTGACATTCCATGGCCCACAAACCGCACCTGACTAGCTCTGTCATGGAGCACATCTCTGGTCTCCAGGCGCCTGTAACCGTCAGCGACAGGTCACTTGTTACGTATTTGGCTGTTTACTCTTATTTGGCCTTAACTGCGACATCTAGCATGAACCCTCCTTGTAGTCACTCTGATACGTTGTTAGGACCAGAGGTCTGGTGATATCAGTCAGCTGGATAAACGTTTGCGCACGAATCGGTCTGCCTGGTCAAGTGGGGGTCATGACCAAGGCGACTAGGCGCCAAGGGTACATTTGGAAAAGTTAAGCCACCGTGCTTGAACATATTGTTTTCATTTCATCTTTTACTTGTTTCGGAAGACGCTTTGGCCGAGAGCTCTGTTAGCCGAGAAACAGGCATGTCTTATGGATATATATCCACTACCACCCAGTCCCGCTATGGTTACCATGCTTTATATCCGAAATCTTACACCATAGTGGTTTAACCTTGTGCCTGTTAAAACTGGTGTGGAAGAGAAGCAGGTCGGACTAGTTAGGTTTGCATACATCCTTCTGGAAAAACTAAGCAAACTCTATTTCCTGCATAATGGCGAAGAAAAATAATGCATTCTGAGGAGTGGACATGCATGTTCCGTTTCAACCTTTTGATTAAGTGCTATTATTAACGGAGTCATAATTCTGGCAATGAATGAACGAAAGCAGTTTGTCACGATGCGTCGTCTCTCAAAGGCGAAGATAAGGTATGGGAGCCGTCAAGACATATTTCACCTTTTGTTTTATGAATGCACAGAGTCACACGAAGAAACCTGAGCGCACATTCTCTCTATGCTGATGATAGACCGGTGTCTACTATTACTGCATACAGCACTAACATTGATGGGATACGCGAGTCTTGTTGCAAATGAAATGAGGGAGATGGGTGCGGCTGTAGTGGCGGAAAGGTGCGCTTTAACCTTCCACGGCGATGAAGGTGCAAAGTTCAATACCTGACAAAGATTTCTCACCAATTATAAAGTGGTGAGCGATCACATATTAGAACTGTGGCCCCCTTGCGTCAGTGAATGACGATGCGTGCCTATATAGGAGGCTGGGAATAGAACTGCAGCCGCTCTCGGAAGGGCTGACCACGTGGAGCTGGCGACTTTTGAAGATCCACGGATGCTGCTTAATCAATTTGCAGAGGGGAGACACAATTTGTGACAAGGCTGGTTACAATTCACGAAGATGTGCAGTTCTGGAAACGTTGAATATGGATTACAAAACTGCTATTGGCCTTTCGTTAGCACAATTCACTGCAGGCTCGCAGCCACGTAAGTGGGAGGTTTTGTAGGTCCGCCAGACGTGGCCAGAGTAGGCCGCCATTTGTGAGTAAACACGGGTATTTCCGTTCGCGTTTAAGCAGTAAACATCTTCTATTCAGAGGAAGACAAATGGTTTGTTTACAACTTAGTTCACAACTTGGCTCTAGGGTGTCGTAATTTGCCTGAAAAAACAAAAACAAAAAGAAACTGAGGAGTAATTCGATTTGTGCGAAGGTTGCACGAGAGAAGACACTCAAATATTGGCTCAATCATACAAAAAGTATTCGCCATTAGTTACTATATCGTTTACTGAAGAACGAGTCTGTAAAGCTTTCAGTAAATGACATTTTTAAGGTGGCTTGCTCAACGGAATTGTGTCTAGCTGTAGGACATATTAAGCGTAAAACACGATTACCGTTCCTAGAATTGATGCGTTACAGCTGAATTTACGGAGCACGACTCCAGCGCCGACGGGCTTGCGAACGTTGACCAAAACGGAGATAGAAGCGCGAAACGGGGCCCTTTCCTTAAGAGAATTAGCGAATAATTTTCGATGGAGATTTAATTAAATTTGTCGTGTTACGTGGACATAAAAATTGACAGTGCCGTAACTTGGCTAACCCTGGAATTTAGCGAAAAGCAAGGACGCTTGCTAAGCGTCTGAGGCACGTCCATGGCAGCTCCGCAACACGCTCGCGACAGCCGTTCTATGTATATCCATACGATCACGTGGCTATGATGTGGTATCACATGGTCTTACGACACCCCAATCGGATGTCATCACGTGGCTTCACATCACCCCATCGGATTTTCTTAAGGTCAAAGGTCAACTAAAGGTCATGGGCCAAGGGTTCGACCCCATAACTGTGCCACATATGGTCATACACCGCTAACCTGGTTGGGCTGAAGGTCGTTCAAGGTAATACTCCGGCCTACGTGACGACTGCTTTACCTAGCGTACTGAAGATTTTCGCTTCAAAACGTCTTGAAAACTTTCACTTCAGTGGCTACTGATTTCTACCATTTACACCGTCTTATTTCCAAGGATTTACACCACCAACAATTTTGTCGCTTTTAAATGAGCTAAAAATATTGCAACAAGTGTTCGGAGCACTTACCGTAATTGACTAGCGCCACCACCCTCCCTAGCTGGTCCCTGTCTTTGGAGTACATAATGAGCTTGCGGTCCCGGAAGAATGTCTTATACAGATCGCTGGAGGTAGTCAGCTCTTCAAAGTACTCTGGTATGTCCCTGCGCGACCGAAAGTACTTTTTAATGGTTTGGAAGGCGTCCTCAACCTTGTATTTGCGGGTGCGCAAGAACATGAGCAGGAAGTCGTCATCTTGCGGAATTCGAAGGTCGGGCTCTTCTGAAAACGGAGCAGAATAATTGCATTTTAATTTCACAATTCATTCCACTACTAAAGGGACCCAGACGCGCTACTCATTGACAGACCGCCATCTAGAGAATTATATTCTTGGCAGGAAGTTTATTTTATTTTTAAATTTTGTTAACTGTTGTGATCTGTGGCAGTGTGTGGAATTCAGTTGCACTTAACTAATACAGCCAAGTTCCAACTCTTTTTCAAAGGCTTTCGACTAAACCGGTTTTAGTGCGAAATCAATATTCCGAGGCGTAAACCCCGAGCAAGATCTTGCGATGTTTACAATTTTGTGGCGAGTGAAATAAATAAAAAAATTAAATAAATATCCAAGATTCGAAATCAAGCTCGCTGCGTCGCGTACAGATGAGCTTCGCTGGCCACTGGACGAGAGCTCTAGGCTATAGCCGCAGCCGGTCACGCCTCGTTCTAAACTGTAACACACTCTCGCGCTGTGCATTGCACATCGTCTTCTTCATCAACTAATACTACCATGAAACTAATATTCGCGCTTTGAGCTATATGGCGCTAGTGAGAGAGAGAGATGTGCGCTGCATGCGTTTGCGTGGACAACAATGCTGTGGCAGAAACACGGCACTAGGGCAATATGCGTTGGCGTTGACAACATTGCTGCAGAAACGCGGCACTGGAGCATGGGGTAAATTGGCATTGACGATGAAAAAGTTGAAGACGCGCACAACTGGCTCCGTGGGTCAGTGGACACCTCAATCGCGCTTTCAGGTACGTGCCAGTGGTGTCCACCCGAAAAACACTGTGCTTTCGCACAATATTTCGTGCTTGGCAGTGCTAAACCGCCGGCCATTTTTGATCAAATATGTGTGAGTAAAGGACATTACAATCTGGAATAGTATTTCAGAGGAATTAAAATTTATTAGCATCAAGCCTTGGAGTGCAGAATTTAACTGCGAAGGGATGATTCATACGAGATGATAATTTTCGAGGTCGCTTCAAGTATAAGCTGGTATCCAAATTGAAGATACTCTGATAGAGTTGATAGCAGTACAAAAGCCTAGCAATTTTCCCCGAATAGCCACTGCTCTTAACGTCAGAAACCAAACCACACCCGAAATTTGTTCAGTAAACAACTCCAGAAAAATAATTAGAGACACCGACTTCAAGCACCTCTCCATCACTTGTTCCAAACGAAGTATTAGTGCAGCAACAATGAAGAAAAATTGCTCTTACACATTACACATTGAGCTGAAACCCTTGTTTCACAGATATCGCCGCAGAGGGGATAAGACTTGAGCATTGGCGTAGCAAGCTGTAATAGCCTTAGGTTCAGGCTTAAACAGCCCTAGCAAAACCGTGTGATAACCGCTTATGGGAATGAGTGTTATCAGATATCAAGTATGACTAGAATAAGCCGATCAACAAGCAGCCCGCACCCGTATGATTTAGAATGTATCACCGTTAGACTGAATAGTCTGCTATAAACGCTGTAGTTTTTATATTGCTATGCATTTGCAAAGAAACTTAACATTAGCCAGCTTATTAACAGCAGTGCGTATAGCTCTTTGGGGCACATATGCCGTAACTGTGCACTTTTGTCGTGTTCCTTAAGCCTGTGTTTGTTCAAAATAATAAATATAAATAGAGCACGCAGCCTGAATTTTAGGCACAAATCGTGACTTTTTGTTTCATAGGCAAGGTATAATTGAGACCCACGCCAGGCATTTTCATTCCATCGAACAATAGCTGCAATGCCGGCATATCCTATCCACAGAAACTACCTAGGAAAGCTACTCACAGTAAAGACTCTAGACTTCGTCTTCAAACAAAATTTCCACCATCCCACACTAGCACAATTCCTTCGGTCACCATCCTTCGTATCGTTTCGCCGCGACCGCAGTCATAAAACCGGAATCGTAACATCCCACCCAACTTGATTTGCTGTGCCGTTGATCCTGAAAACATCACGCGACTGGAAACACACCATCTGATCAGTAGCAAGCATTGTTAACTCTTTCCTTATCGCTAGAGAATGCGCAATATCAGGGTGGTGTGCGTAAAGGATTTATTCTTCCATAAACTTAAACATTTCGTTCTGTTGTAGCACATCATAATGCCGCTATTAGACGGGTCATTTTAATCACATAACAAATAAACAAGAGGATATGTATTGCTAATGAAGAAAAAAAAAATCTTCGATTGGAAATTCTCGACTCGTCCAAAGATCAAGAAGAAAAGCATATTCAGACAGAAAATAGGAGAATAAAAATCCAGAATATATGTTTTTGCGTTACTATGTCAGAAGCTGAATCTAGTTAAAGCCGCGTTTCATTCAGTTTCATTCGACCGCGTAGTATTCAGTTAAAGGGCGGCCGCGTTTCGAGGGAGGCGAAACGCAAAAGGCACCCGTGTGTTCCCGCCGCGGTGGCTCAGTGGTTAGGACGCTCGGCTACTGATCCGGAGTTCCCGGGTTCGAACCCGACCGCGGCGGCCGCGTTTCAACGGAGGCGAAATGCATAGGCTCCCGTGTGCTGTGCGATGTCAGTACACGTCAAAGATCCCCGGGTGGTCCAAATTATTCCGGAGACCTACACTACGGCACCTCTTTCTTCTTACTTTCTTCTTTCACTCCCTCCTTTATCCCTTCCCTTGCGGCGCGGTTCAGGTGTCCGCCGAGATGTGACACATACTGCGCCATTTCCTTTCCCCAACAGCCAACTCAATTCAATTCAATGAACTCTTCTCGCAAAATTTTCAGATGAGTAAATAAAAGGTAAACTGCTCGCGCGAAGAGCTTTGGGCTGCTGCACAGTGCAATGCCAAGGTCGACACCGGTCGGTCTTGGAGAAAACTCCATACGCAACACTGCTGATATCACGGAATCGTTCAGGACATGTTCAGCACCTTCAAAGAGTCTCGGAAGCATCGAATCTCCTCGGCAACAGCGAAAACGCGTGCTACAAAAGGACACCTGTTGGAAATCCAGGCTCGGTGAAGGAGTCACCATTGTCCGAACTAAAATCAGCTTGTGTCGTTGCTACCAAATCGCCAGGACTCCGCCGGTACTTAGCAGAGTTTGTGCGAGACGACGATGATGCCACCTTGGCAGTGATGCTTACAATGATCGCTCCGCGTTAAAAAGGTTTCATGAGAATTTTCCAAACACTCTCCGTGCGCATGAACAAAAAACTGTCTCCAAAACTTAAGTGCATCTCTTCTGCAACTTACCGGACGGGGTTACGTAACCAGAAGCAGCGCGGATAGCGCAGAATGAGCCATTTTGCGTCATCGTTGAAATTGAAAAACTTGAATAGGTGCGGTAAGAAAAGAGATATCATCGTGAATTTGTGCCCTGTAGCTTAAATATCCTCTTAATCACCTCTTATACGTGGAACTGTGCTATTCTCGCCCACTCCTCTCCACTTTGGTTCATCTCTGATGATATATGTATATACAAACCAATTGATGAAGAACTTAACGTTCTTTTGCAGTACAAAGTGAATGGTGTCCAGGCGTGACGGGAAACGGCTGCTCTCGAGGCCACGTGATAGAGGAGGGCGTGGGCGTGAGCGATGTAAACCTTGGAGCGGCCACTCTCATAGGGTAAACGGGAAAAGTGCGCGGTGCAGGTACGGCTCTCACTTCTTCTTGCGGGAGCAGGCGAAATATTTAGGAGCTGTCACGATCTTCTCGCGGCAAGGCATTGCTCAAGAGCATAAAAAGTGCTAGATGCTTGAGCCCATGTCACAATACAAGATACATGTAGGAGGACGGGCATTGTACCGCGTTCTAATAAAATCTACTGCAGACGCTGAAGCCAGCGCTGCCTGGAGTGTGAACTGGCGAATAGGCGTTAGTCACCGGACGGTAATTTGTTTGCGAATGCTTTCAAGTGATGACACGTCCACGGGGCTGCTAGGACGAGCAGAGTTCAAAGTGGCACGCTTCACCTTCAAGCAACAGCCGCAGCTGTGTCAGCGACTTCTGTTTTACTTCGGGTGTTTCTCCTAGTTCTAGCCTCGCCACTGTTTCCAAGTCTTCTTTCGAGCGGTTCTCCTCGTTCGGGTCAACGATCAGTGACTGTAACAGAAAGAAAGACGGATAAGATGATATAATTCACACCGATTAGCAACAAGTAAACATCCTGTTATTATAAATGGGCACAGGACCGATAAGCCGATAGGTAGTGCAGAAGTCGCTACACTGATCGGTACAACGCTATCGAACGAGGCCTATCGCGGCGGCCTATTTTACTATGATAGGCGTGTCGTGAACGTTTACAAAGGTAAGGGGCGTTGGTGTCTCAGTACGTCGAAAGAGAAAAATCCTGTAGTAATCTTGTTACTGATGATGATCTTATCTTGCGAGGGCTAGTCTCAGGAGAGTTTTCTTATTCATGCTTGAGAAAAGGTCTGAACCGGGCGCCTTCGTGGAGGATTTGCCACCTCCGTTAGACACGCGGTTTTGGCGTTGGGCTACATCGATTCAATTTTGCTCAGTGGGCACTTGTCTGGGTATTCATAATACGCTCAATAGCTACACTTCTTTATTCACAAACGAGCCTCGTGCACACGTTTGCGCTTCACCTCGCTGAAATTGCGGAGCGTTGTGAGACATGGTGAAGCAAATCATGCCTCGAATGCGTCGGCTTCTACGAACGTTAGAATGTTGTCAAGGGAGTGTGAAATTTCACTGTCGCGTCCTTGGCTATTTCTGCTGGCCTGCAGACCGGCTGCAGCGAATCACAAATCGTACTTAAGTTTAGAAAGTACTCCCAGTTCAGTGTCCTCAATCGCTGCGCGCTGCTGGTTCTTAAGTAGAGGACTTTATCACTATCTGCTACGCAGGTCGAGTTGCAAGACAACGGCGTCAATAGCCAAACTAGAAAAGGTAACCGTGGTTATTTTTTTATTTTGCGAAAGCTGAGAATATTCGCGTATTCTTTATTTTTATAATTGAAGATTCTGCGGTCTGCCCCGTCATGTACTTTGCGGTACGATTATACGAAGTGGACGATTTTAGCAGACAAGAAAAACCGTTCAACTTAAGCTGCTTACAACCTAGCACTGTTTCACACTACCTGCATTGAAATGACGTCTACAGATGGCGTCAGCGTACCACGGGCCAGACGCTCAGAAAAATATTTACCCGACGCTTCGTGCGCTCGAGCAGTTTGTTGTTGTTGAGCACATCGCTTGTTGTACGCTGAGCTGTCAAGATGGCCGAAATGATGGACTCGAGCCAGCTACAAGTGTTCTGACATGCGAGGTGCTTTGATCATTGGTGCGTCACTTGGTACGTTGGGGTCAGTAATGTGTTTCAATTTTTGTTAGCAGTTAAGCGCCAAGCGCACCGCGAAACGGAATGTAAATGGAGCACGTGAAAGAACACGAACATCGTGGTTAACAGAAGGGTTCTCGAGCCGTGATGTCATTGTGACCTGTCGACCAACTGGCCCAAAACTTCTTTGTGCCGCAACTATATTATTTGGGGCCTCCCTGAAGCAATTACCGTGGTTGAATGTGATGCCGATAGCAAAACAGCATGATAAGCATGAGGAAAGTTTACGCGATTTAGTTTCTATTTATTAGTGCCTATTAGCTAGCGAGGATTACTTTCTGTTGGTTAGTGTCTATTGGCTCATGTGAGTTTGTTTTAAGAGCCGTATGTATTCAGACAAGCTGCACTAACCAGTACGTAGAATAGTTTCTAGATAACTAGAAAGGCTTACGGGAGTGGCCGTAGTCAGAAAGTTTCACATCAACCCCTACTTAAGTATTAGGTTCCGCTCTTCAGCTTAACACTTTATATTGCCTAATTATTTCAACTAAACCAGCTCAGTTTAACTACTGTGAGCCAGGAAGAAGTCAAAGGCATCCATTTGAGTCGGTTTAAATGAAAAGAACGTTGCTTAGTTCTTTTTTTCAACTTTAAGGATGAATTCACTCTAGAAATCAGGCTTGCAGCATGAGTGAACTCACATTTGCACTGCGACTTTCACGTACCATTGTCGGTTGACGCGCTTCCGGCTTTGAGAAGCCACTCGATTCACGACACACCCGAATGGGCAACCCCACGGGGCGAGATAGCAGGCGGCGTCGCTAGTGGACAAGGAGCTGGCGTCTTGGCTTTCGATCACCTGTTCCTGCTGAAAAGGGATTTACTTCCATCGCACAAACTCACGTGTATTCACAAATGAAGCAAGCTTCCTGGTCGGCTTTGATGAGACGCGAGAGGCAGCCGTACACGCGTCCCGAGAGGCGCGGGCGATGTTTACGGCCACGAGGTCGCCAACAAATGAAAGCAGTTGGCGTCGAGTACAAGCGCACGCACGCAGAGTGGGGCGCGCGATGTCACTCTCTCAGCTGCTGTCGGAGGGGTGGGTTGCCGCAGCAACGGCCCTCCTCTCTCACAGCAGCAAGGAGCACGCGAGATCTAATCTTCCTCGGCCAGTTTTTGTTCTTTCAATTTCTTTTTGCGCGGCGAGGTCACGTTGGTCGACACAGCTGCGGATATTTTACCCACTTTTCGCGGCTATTTCCCCCGTGCGCTCCACCAACCTTGCATTCGATTACAGGCTCCTTGATGGCAGGTTAAGAGGCCATATTTTTTCACGATTCCTTTCGCCGCTTCATTGCTTTGCCCGTGCCAGTGGCTGCAACTCGCAACGTTGCCTATAGCTGGCAAGCTGTGGGAGTCGCTTGTAATGAATCGAGAAATAAATTGTTACTAATTTATATGCTTGGTTTTAAAGGAAGCGAGACAATTTCCACCAGAAAGATGCAACGCTTACGTGCTGTATGAAAGACAGGAAGAGTTAGGATAGAACGAGACTAAAGAAAGAGCGTAACTGGGTAATCACCAGCACGAAGAGAGAGAAAAGTGGTAGAGGAAAGGCAGGGAGGTTAACCAGAGCAATGTTCCGGTTGGCTGCCTTGCACTGGGGAGAGGGATGAGGGGCGGGGGGGGGCGTAAAAGAATAAGAAGTAGAGCAATGTGGTCTGTATCTGTAGCAATGACAAATGCACTGAAAGTCACAGGCCGCCGCAGCAGTAGCCTGCACACCTTGAGGGCTGCCAAACACTGTGATCTGAAGAGAACAGATCTACAGTCCTCCATCATTAGTACGAGGCAGTCAGGCAGCGCAGACGCTCCAGAGTGTAGAAAGGCTGCTTGTCGTTGCGGCTGACAATGCCAATGACAACGTAAGACATTCCGACTTCTTCTCGGAACGATGAGGCTGGAGGATGCGTTGTGCCAGCTATTGGAGAGCTGCAAGCACTGCATTGAACAAATACAGCATCTGCAGTGCATTCTGTGCAGCTGGCATGCGCAAGCTGGAAAGCAGCACACGCACGAAAATCCCTGGAAAACAAGGCGCACAGAATCGACGCTGAAATGAAGTAAAAAAAAAAGCGGCAACACGGAAGGCGCGCTCACCAAGGAGAAGCTGAGCAAACTAACACAGAATAAGGCACAATAAAAAGGTGCAAAACCTGAAACATTTTAAAAACATGTACAGAACAAAACGTGCCACACAAATGACGCATTAGCGCTCAGGGATAGGAAAAGAACGCCCCGGCGGCGTCTTGTGGGCGCGTGGGCTGCTTACTATAATGCTTGGGTGCGAATACGTTTGAAGCAGTTGGGACGACTTTTGAAACGGTATATAGAGTGAAAGCTGCAATTGAATGCGCACTGGTTGCAAATCGGCTTATAGTTGGAGCTGTTACACTCTGGATAGCCTGGAAGATCGCACCCTCAAACCTTGCATCCGCACTGCGTCGTGACAGCCGCTATGCCAAAAGAAATAGAAGCACATTACCATTGCAATGATCTGCAAAATAAATGACGTCAAAAACCGAGAACATATAGATCAGTCAGCGCATTGATTTTTGAATGCCAGACAATTTCATATTGACTCACAACAACGCAAGATTCCAGGAAACACAGGCTGGATACAATAAAGTATAATTAAAAACACATCGACTTCACGCTATCAGTAAACTTAGAGACATCGCGCAATGCATAAATGTTCTTATCGCGCTTGCTTATAGTTGGAGAAAACAACAGACTCTGAAAACGTAAGCAGTCACAAAGGCGTCTGGAAGTGTGCGTGAATGGTACTAGATGATCAGTTTTTTTTTTATTCGCTGTCGTTTGCACACCGCTGCCTGCCCACGGATTTACGGCTATTTATCGCGCCTCGCGGGACGAGTGGCCGTGCATAGATGTTCGCCAGTGCAGCTAGCTGGGTTGTTGGCGTAGCGGCTGCGATCACTCACGGAAATTTCCGAGATGTTCGGGCATCGCGCCATCTCGTAATAGCACCACCTCGAAAGTACTCAGCCATGTTTAGATAGAGCGCAGATAAAATAATTAATGATTGTGGTCCGTACGAGAGGCGCACGTACGCGCCCTAATCACCAACAAAAAGTTGTTTTATTTTCGTGGTGTGTCCACACAACTTAGTTCTCTATAATCAGTGTTAGTTTGGTCTGGATCTAGAAGTGTTAACATTGCTGCCTTCGCTGCTAATTCTTCCCCTCAATTCCTGCTCACCGTCTTTGTCGTAGTTATGTCCGAAATCATCTTCAGAGCAAGAATTATTCTTTTCAACAGAGGCCAGAAAATGGAAATGAGTACAAACGAGCAACCCCTTTGTGACAATCTATTTGTGGATGAGGTTATCCCGTTGAGTAACCGCATACAGAATTTATAACGAGCGAATGAGTATCAGGTAAGAAATATTGATAGGAAGAAATTGATATTATTAAAGGTGAGCTGATGCCCAAAAGTCTGGTTAAGATCTCAAAATGGGCAGTCATGTATTGAAAGCTATGAACCAAAACATTTATCCAGGCCAAGCTATCAGGGCAGATTGAGATTGCGGCCATCAGTACGGTGCAGAATATTAACGCGTTGGAGTGCATTACTTTTGCATTCCAAAATAAATAATAACGACAAACCGCCAGCTTTGGAAGTCAGTTTGTATAAGCTATATAATGAGACTTGACTTCAATAGCGAGACAGAGAGAGAGAGAGAAACCCCTTGTTGGTTGGTTGGCTGGTTGGTTTTTTGGGAAAGGAAATGGCGCAGTATCTGTCTCATATATCGTTGGACACCTGAACCTCGCCGTAAGGGAAGGGATACAGGAGGGAGTGAAATAAGAAAGGGAGATAGAGGTGCCGTTGTGGAGGGCTCCGGAATAATTTCGACCACCTGGGGATCTTTAACGTGCACTGACATCGCACAGCACACGGATGCCTTAGCGTTTTGCCTCCATAAAAACGCAGCCGCCGCGGACGGTTCGAACCCGGGAACTCCGGATCAGTAGCCGAGCGCTCTAACCACTGAGCCACCGCGGCGGGTGGAAACCCCTTGTTGAAAACATATTTTAGCCGGTGTGAAAAATTAGCTGCATGCTATTACTGTGCGTGGGGAAGAGCATTGCGGAAGGAAAGACGGAAGGAGTGAGGCGAACAAAAATTCAAAGGTAAAATAGGAGAAGAAGGGAAAAGAAAATAATAATAACGAAAACAATAAAAATAAATGACCATTGAATTAGGGCTGAGGTGCGTAAGACAGTAAAGCTGCAAAATATTAAATAGTGGCGTGCATTAGCCCAGAAAGGGGATGGCAGATTTCAGTGCATGAAGAGTGCATAAAGATAAGAGTGCACAATTACAAACTGTTTGGTTTTAGAGGTGAGAGTGTCCAGGCAGGAAAGGCCGAAGGCAGTCATTTTTGCGGCTGTGGAAAGTCAGGAGCTGGAGGTGTTGCACAGCTTGGCAGAAGCCGGAGTTACTGTGGGCATGTCGAAACGATGTAGGAAGTGCTTCTTCTTTAGGAGTACGTGCTGGAGGTGGGTACGCATATTTTTGAGGCGATGACATCTAGCGGGAGGCATCTTGCTTCCGCTACAGTTCCCGAGGAAGAGGATCCCTTTGGAAGACCAAGACAGATCCGCAGGCAGTTGTTCCGCGCGGTTTCAGGGGTCTTCGTTAAGCGGTAGATTATTAGGCCATGAACGCCAGCGCTGACCTATTTAGTGTACAATAAGGGGCTTCTAAGAAATTTTCCCGTCATCTTTTCTTGCTTCTCTTTCTTTTCTTCCTTCCTTCTTTCTTTCTTTATTTCTTTTTTCTTCCTTCCTTTCTTTCTCTTTCTTTCTTTTCTTTCTTTTCTTTCTTTCTCTCTTTATTTCTTTTTTCTTTCCTTCTTTCTTCCTTTCCTTCTTTATTTCTTTCTTTCTTTCTCTCTCTTTCCTTCTTTCTTTCGTAGGCAGGTTGTGTGACGTCACCAGGCCATGAGGCCTCTCTCTACCGATCAGTAATTCAATTTCCACCTGCTACGATAGGCACGTTGCTCCCAATCCGGTGGGCTGATGACGTCACAAGGTCACAAGACATGTCAATCCAGTCAGCCGGTTTCCACCTTGTACGGAGGGCCTGTTGTGATGAGGTCATAAGATCACGGGACCTCTCCCGCCCAATCAGGAAATTCGTCTCAAACATCGGCCGCATTTTAAGAGCGTTAGCTCTTACTCATCACGTTTCGAGATTTCGTGGGGTCTGCTGCCACCCTTGATCACAGCGCTATCTGTGGCAGCAACTACTCATCACGTTTCGAGATTTCGTGAGGTCTCCTATCATCCTGAGATCAAAGCGCCATCTGTGGCTGCAACTAGAAAACAGCGCATCTCGCATTGAGACTTATAGCACCATCTTCAAGAGCATTGCAGAAACAATCACCTGCCGCGTGCCAATGATGACGTCACGGTCCATTATGGTGGACAGAGGTGGCATTATGTGAGTATGCCGCCAGGGCACGAAATGGTGGCATAGTTTCGGTTTCTCGAATGAAAAGTAGCGGTCATTAAATTTGTTGTGCCCGCTTATCCCCCCCCCCCCCTTACCAAAAGATATCCTAAAACCGGTAGGAAAACTATCTCGTTACGGGACCGCTATACATGTATACATTCGTTCAGCTAGATATACTCCGACAACAACGGGCACGCATCCGGGGACAGTTGTATACCGAATTTGAGGAGAACTTTAATGGAACAGGAGGGTATACCGAATTTGGTAGGCAAATAAAACCCTATGGGTTGTGGTATTGAAATAAAACCACAATTACATTATAGGTAAACATTGTATACATGCAATTACAAATTGAAGCGTTACCATATCGCGCCGCAAGCTGAATTCTAGGCCCACCTTGACCCCCCAAACGACGCAAATTTTGTTTTGGGACGTATCTTGAGGGGGTGCAACTCGACAATGGGTAGACATGCATCGTAGTTTCTCTGATAGATGGCGCTAGGCGGCGATCGTTCCGCTAGGCGGCATGCTTGCACGCGTAGCCGAGCATAGTGGCAATTCACCCCGTTTCAAAGGGTATTACATTCCGTCTCTCGAGACGAGCGGCGCGTTCTTCTTCGCTTTCTTCTTATAGTAAACCAAACAGCGAACTCTCGTTACTTCAGCGTCTTCCAGACAGTGGCGGCCTTTTTTGTGGGGCAACTCTAATGCTGTCCCATTAAAAGGGACAGGACGGAGTAATGAGCGCATGATAGTAATATGACACGAGAAATATTATCAGAGGTGTGGCAGAGTCAGGCGGGCAGATGAGATTTTTAACTTTGCTGGAATTACCTGGGGACAGCTGGCGCAGAACCTGGTTAACCGGAAATGAATCGGAGAGGCATTTGTCCTGCACGTAGCTGGGCAAACAGCTGTGATCGTGATGGGGGGGAAGGGGGGGGTGATTTTTATGATAATGTTCATGAGACATTCAGCCAGAGTAGCTACGCGTCGAAAAAAGCAATATAATTTGGTGTAGTGAACGCAGCCGCATTTACGTGTTCGTCTTTGACTTCTGTAATAAATCTGGCCGCCATCAGCTCCCGTGAAACATGCAATTTTGCCTGTGCTGCGAATGTCTACTGCAGAGAAGCATGGAAAGCCGCTAATTACAGGCAGTGAGTTAATAAGCATGCAGCGTTTATTTCATCGAATGTGTCCTGGCATAGCTCCAAGAAATGTCTTACGCAGCTGACGTTGCGTAAATCGCAGATGTATTCACGAGCCACGTGACCATAAATCTTGCTTTTGCACGCTTCGGAGGATCACCGAAAAAGACATAGAGAGGTGACACGGAGCTGAAACATCATATTGTCACCATGCCTGCCAGATACTTTCTTCACAAATGTGGCTCACGTTGGGTAAGTGGTAGGTGCAGTCAGGCCGGAATTAAACACGAACACACGTATGCAGTATTTTTCTACATCGCTGAGAGATATTCCTTTGCAACCGGTTTGTGAACACGTAGTACCATACACCCTTTACCCAGAAACACTGATCAGACTAGTTGTACACAGCAGCTGAAAGGTGATAAGTAAAATACTTTGTTTTGTTGACAAACGCTGTTTGCGTTTCATTCCGGCCTGACTGTACATCGCCTTTATTCGCCTACATCGCATCGCCTACATCGGTGCACGTCACGCTAGTGCAGCGGCATTCCGCCGGCTGACGTCAGCAGCGCACCGCTCGCTAGACGAGGCTATGCCTAACCGGATTCGTATCGAAGACGCTGTGGACGGTGCATTGGAACTAGCCTGTGTCAGTACACTATACATAGAATATTTTTTATTAAAATCAAGGCATAGAGCAATAGGTTAAATAAACTACATCTTTAATTTGCAGTCACCTATCAAATTTAATCCTGTTCATAATCCTGTTTTAATCTTGTTTAGCTGTATTTGGCTTATTTCGAAAAAAATTCCTTAATTCTGTGGCCTTGTTGGCGGCACCGCTTTAACACACTTTAGCGTGCCGCACATGTTCAAATAAAATCAAATCAATTTATTCAAACATCCTGGGATGCTTAGGGGCACGGACAAAAAGCCAAAGGTGGCTTGACGAGGTCCGTGCCCCTTACAAGGCATACAGTGGAATACGCGGAATGTTTAAAATACAGGCAGTGAAATCAGCAGAAAACGGAGAAAACGCAGAAAACGCAGCTGCCCACAAAGGCGTACAAAATAAAAAAAACGAAAAATGCAGATAACGAAAGGCGAACAGAAACTTGAGGTGTACGGATCATGAAAAATGTAGTGCACAAAAGTGGCTAAGAATTAAAAAAAATATGCATGGCACGAAAGTGAAGTGAAGAAAAAAACGAGAACAAAATAACACACATCTCTGTAACTGGGCTTATTTCACAAACAAAACAAAGAAACTCATAAAATTGCCGCGTACATTTCTTTGGTTAGAGAAACATGCTGCGCAGATCCCTGAACGACTTGTTGATGACATCTCGGTTATCTTCACCGGACATTTCGTTCAGGATAGCTGGCAGACGATATCTCAACATTTGTTTCCCGTAATTTGTGCGGCATACATAAACTTTCCATTTTTCCGGATTTCGTGTACAATACACAGGATAATTGGTAGCAAGTGCGGCTAGCACTGCTAAAGAATTGTCGTGTTTAATTATTTCTGACTTGTAGTGACGGATTAGTCTGTAGGAATATAAATATTCTATACCGATTATGTTAAATTTTTTAAATAATTCGGCTGTGTGTGAATAACGAGGGACTTTTGCAATAATGCGGATAGCACGTTTCTGTAAAAGCAGCAGTTTATTAGTATTATTAAGCGTCGTGGTTCCCCAGACAAGCGCGGCATAATTCATTACCGAGGAAAAAAGGGAATTGTATAATAATACGTTAACTGATATAGGAAAAGATGAACCGTAGCGACTCAAATAGCCAGGGCTTACGTACTTGTTTGGAGGTCGGAGATCACCGGAGCTCTCAGGGCAAAAAGCACTTGGAGAGGGATATGTGCGCAGCCCTGTCACACTCGTTTCACCGATGAGCGGAAGCTGTGTGGTCCATCGAAGTACCCAAGTTGGGCCGCGTAACTTTTGCCTCTACATTTTTTTCGCGCTGCCTTGTTGTGATACCGGCGTTGCATGGCGCGCTGAGAAAGTTGGCTTGGAGCCATCCCTTCCCCATAACAACTTCGCCTGCTTAGAGCTTGCAGCTTTGCTTGCCGGTAGTCTAGCGCGATTGTTCGGTCCACACAGACCGCAGTTTGGTCTCGTTTAACAACAGCGAATGAAGCTACCGATGGTTTTCGTCTCCAACTTTCAATATAATTATTTAGTCTCGTTTAGCAAAGGTTAGCGGGTGACCCGCTTGTCTGAGCCACGGAGATGATGCAATTTAATCATGCCAGAAACAGGAATAAGGGAAGGGCTGGGGCCGTTGCAAATCATTCAAGGATCGATTGAAAATATTCAGGTGACCACACTCGCTGAGTGTATCACCAGATAAACATTGGCTTGGATGGCACCCCCCAATATGCGTCGTTCTCCTTCAGTTTTCTGGATTGTATGTACCGTATAGCACAAAATGTCTGTTTGTAGTTTTAACAGATCTTTGAAGAGTGCTAGAACTCGGCCTTATTTTTGATGGGGCAGTTTGAGGACAGCATAATTATTAGCTCTGACGCGGAAGTTTAAAGGAAAGCGTGTTAATTATTTCACCAGCACCCAGGACTCGTTTCACACCCTGCGGAAACTATTCATTGAGAACGCATTTCATCGCGGAACCATTTCTCTGGGGGGAGAAACACTGTTTTTTAAAGGAACAGTAGCTGAATGGTTCCAACTCGAATGTCTTAACGATATCGCAGAATGATGATGATGCTCATATAGATCAGCAAGAATTGCAGTGTAATTAACGAAAATTCTAAAAGGCTAACAGTTTGATGAAAGCTTATAATTTATTGAGCTAGTGGTTTTCGGAAAGCTGTTCATTTTCTGGACCAATCACTGCGCAAGATCCCCGGTGTGGAGCTTGCGTTTCACACTCCCGTCAGGTGAGCTCGATTTTCCGGAGTTGCTAATCGCCCACGCAGAGAAGATGAAGCAGTATTCAAAAGGAATGGTTTTAACCGTGCCGGGTACAATTTTTTTGACAATGCGTCGGAACTCAAGATTTTGACCCGAAAGCAAGTTGACTCGAAAGAACGGAGGCCATCACAGTCACGCCTCTTTGCTGCAAGCACAATTGAGTGGTGCGAGAAGGTTAGTCAAGGAATACCTGTATCTTCAGTGGGTTATAATGAGCACAGGTGACCGGGTTCCTATTGATAGCAATACCGAGTACCCGCGGGCCGAAAACACGTTGCGGAATTGCTATTCGTGATTAGGCTGACGCCCTTTTCTTGGTTTTTTTCCCCCTTCCTCCCTTTTCGTGTCAAGCTTCAAAAACTCTCTCTCATTCTTACCGTCACACTTACTGCGGGTTGGGCAAAGCAGGACTGCTGTAGTTTTAAAACTTCAGCGTCACAGTCGTGGTATTTTCTTCGCAAATGCTTACCCTCCTGTACTAATGCGCTGCAATTAAAAAATATTTATTACTCTTCAATAGGCTAGGGAACATAACCATAGAGGCATTCCAGAGGCTTCAGAGCGAAACATAGGAGCTGCGTAGGAAGTTAAAATAGAGGGTAGAAAAGGAATCCGAAGCATGGCACGGTCCTTTATAGCACTCTCCCACGTAGGCGTCAGCAATGCAACCGCACATTGGCAGGACACATGCTCCTTCAGCGCCAGAACTAGAGCACACGGGTGGAGGCTGTCGTGTGAGCATTCAATGTAAATCTTTGACGTCCAATTTGGAATTTCTACAGCGAAGCTGTTAGGCGCTCGTTTCTTACGTCCGCGTCGTCGTATTCGGCGTTGTTGGCGTAACCGGTTGTCCAAGCAGCAGAGCAAAGCGCCACCTGGAAGGTCGCTGCCACGCGAGCATCCCGGAGGGTGCCTAGCAGCGTAAAACACCACCTGCCACGACGCGTCTACGTAACACACCTCCTGACCGGTCAAAGGTCATCCTGTCATTTGACAAGTCGCAGTAGAGTTTGGTTTTTGGTTTTTTTTGGGGGGGGAGGGGGAAGGAAATGGCGCAGTATCTGTCTCATATATCGTTGGACACCTGAACCGCGCCGTAAGGGAAGGAATAAAGGAGGGAGTGAAAGAAGAAGGGAAGAGGAGGTGCCGTAGTGGAGGGCTCCGGAATAATTTCGACCACCTGGGGATCTTTAACGTGCACTGACATCGCACAGCACACGGGCGCCTTAGCGTTTTTCCTCCATAAAAACGCAGCCGCCGCGGTCGGGTTCGAACCCGGGAACTCCGGATCAGTAGCCGAGCGCGCTAACCACTGAGCCACCGCGGCGGGTGCAGTAGAGCGAAACGTCACCTGACACGGCGAAAGCGGAGGAAAGGACAGCTGGTAAGTGAAGGCCACGGAAAGATTCCGGAAGTGGCTAGCAGCGTAACACGCCACCTGCCAGCGGTGGCAGATGGCGTGGCAGATGGCATGACCGACTATCGTAATCGTGTGTCAATTTTTTGGTGGTCTTTGGGTTCTGTAGAATGACATATCTAGACATAATGGAAGATATGCGCCTCTTTTTATTTACAGCGGGTCTACATCACCATGAGGACATTATCATGTTATGAAGCACAATCATTTCACTCGTTTGCGCCTCGCAAGCCTCAAATACACGGCTGAAATATAACTTTGTAGCTTTTGAGTGCAAGAGCATTCCTCTGACATTGTGTATTCTGTGCGTGGACCAAAGCGCCGGGAAAATATTGTGCAACCGAATTCGTGCAAAAGCTATAGACGAGCCGTGTGAACATATTTTTGCCTTCCAAGGCAATGAGACACACAGTAATGGGGGCGCCGGCTAGCCGGAATTCTTTAACGGGCATGAAATACTCAGCACAGGATGGTTTGGACTTCAGATCTCCACCAAAGTGTGCCCGCCGGGCCAGTGTCGAGCTCGCGACTTCGTGTTTCGTACCAGAGCGTCGTGCACAGTGACAGTGCTGTTAAAAACTCTTATAAAATACACTTCCCTCCCTCTGAGATCGGGATGTTCCAAAGAAAGTAAAAAGGCATTACTCGCTTTGCCACGCTTGAGGGCAGTTCCTTTAGCCCGAGGCAGCCTTGAATAGAACTTGCTACTCTGTTCTGGCATAAATGTCCCACTCATTTCTTCCGGTAGCCGCACTGAAGCATTCTTTCGAAGTAATCCGTTTTGCTGTGAAAAAACTCCTCTTGCGCGTCGAAGTCAAAGTCTTCTTGCATCCCGCCAAACTCCTTCGGCATCAGTTCAGGAGGAACGACTTCATGAAGCTCCGAAATGTCTCCGGCCAGGTAGTGTAGCTGGAAGTAGGAAAAATACACCGCTCTTTATAGCGAAACCAGACATAACTATTTGTGCCAAAATGGCTTCGTTACATTACGCGCGCAACATTGAAGCGTTAGCCGACACTGCATGGGAAACTAAGCAGGGGTCGTATTGTGTTAAGATTTAGTTTTGTATTTCTTTCATTCTCTCGTGACGTGAATAGTCACGAAAGCAAAACCAGGTGCGGAAGAGCACAAACAATCACAGACACTGCCGGTCTGGTTGCGACGCCACCGCTGTTACCTGCCGCACTCCGACGTTCGTCACCGTCGGCGCAGGCCCGCCACTGACAAATGGGGCGGAGCGCCTTCAAGTAAGTGGCAGCGTGGAGGTGCTACTTATACGATAAGCACGAAGCCATCCCTCCTGCGGCCTACGTCACCAGGAACAGCGGTTAATGTTAGAGTACCAAATGAAATGAAAACGAAATAACTACTGCGAACTGAGGAGCTTTAGTGTAAATGCTGGTCGAAATGGGTTGTAAAGCCTTCATTGTAGTACTGGTAGCATCAACTCATATGATTCTGAAAACCCCTCTTATATCTTGTAATCTTTTTTGAATGCGTAACAAATGGCATCCCAGCTCCTTTGGGGAATGAACGCTGTCTGAATCCGTGCTTTGAAGGAACTTTTCAAGTTCTTGAAGGACTCAGGACTGAGTGCGAGATTTTGAACAATCAGTGTGTGCCCTGTGTACCCTGCAAGTAACGGCCAACGGACATGTGCAAAAGGGATCATCTCCCTTTGTTCTCTCCCCTTTCTACCTCTCCCTCCGTTTCCCTTCCCACGTGTAGGGTAGCATACCGGGCGCCACCTAGTTAACCTCCTTGCCTATCTGTATTTCTCTCTCTCTCTCTCTGAATCCGCGGAGCACGTTAATAGAAAAAAAGATCAGAATAACTTTGATTTATAATTTTTACGTGCCGAAGTAGTCCCGTGGGTTATGAGACATACGGTACCAAAATTCTCCTCACATACTTTGACTATCTGTAGTTCTTTAACGCGAGCCGATATTTCGGCGCACACTGTTTAGCATTTCGCCTTCATCGAAATACCACCGTCGAATCATGTAGCAGAACCCACAAACTTATGCATAGCAGCTCGATACCACAATAGCCACGGAGTCCAACGATATATGAGACAGATACTGCGCCATTTCCTTTCCCCCAAAACCATTTGTCATGGCAGATCTCTGAAAATAAGGACAGGGTGCTGATCAAGCACGTTTCGAAGCTCGGCTGTTGCCGTCTAGCGGTAGCAACAGACGAAGCAAGGAACTGAGCTACTAGGGGCCGTGACTTTCAAATCAAGGTGGAGGATACGAATAAACTCATCAAAATGCAGCTACCGTTTTTTTTTCAGAGATGATAATTTCAACACAACTTTACTCCCGCTCTTGGAAGCCTCATACTTGAATACATCGAACGTAATTGTTGCGTCAGTAGATAAAGTAGCACAAATAACGGAGACGAAGCAACGGACGACTCTACAGCTGACCAGTGAAATCAGCTCTAGTGAGGTCAGCGCTTTAACTCTTGAAGTCAGCGCTATTGTCGTAGGCTCCTTCGTCCCGTCTGGTGCGTTGCATTTTTCTTTTGCTGTAAATGGAGAAACTAGCCCAGACTGCCACTCTAAAAATATGAGCTCTATAAAACCCACACGACCGAGACAGATTTTGCGGCCAATCTCTTTTCACAAAGTGTGGTTTTGTACCCAGTAAAGCAGCATATATTTAAAGTTTCTAAGATGAGCTACTTGTATATGCCTTTGTCGTTTCAGGAAACAAATTTCTTCTGCACGAAGAAGTGCAGCCCCATGCTTTAGGTGCGGGGATAACTTTACGATCTGCGGCTTGCCGCGGGATTCAAATGTGCAGCTTTTAGCCGCCGCGGTGGCTGAGTGGTTATGGCGCTCGGCTGCTGGCCCGGAAGACGCGGGTTCGATCCCGGCCGCGGTGGTCGGATTTCGATGGAGGCGAAATTCTAGAGGCCCGTGTACTGTGCGAAGTCAGTGCACGTTAAAGAACCACAGGTGGCCGAAATTTCCGGAGCCCTTTACTACGGCGTCTCTCATAGCCTGAGTCGCTTTGGGACGTTAAATCCCCCTAAACTAAGCCAAATGTGCAGCTTTTAGCATGAAATACTTATAGCTCCTATTCTCGTCAAACTAAGGCGAGAATCATCCGATGGTGATGGTGGGAAACGTTATTAAACAACGATCTGTGCACCCCCAACTGGGAGGTGCATTTAGTGCAGAGCACCTGCGGCCCTAGGTGTTGGCTGCGCCCACTGTACCCGCTATAGGCTTGAGCTGAACAGGACGGCCTCCCGAAATTGTGCTGAACCTGAAGCCGAACGTGAGGGCTGTTACAGTATGGCAAATTGAAACGAACTCACCCAGCTTTTTGTGTTCCCGATGAGGGTTAACATGAAGCCAGGCATATTTGAAAGCTTTCGATCTTTCCTGTGAGGCCGGTATGAAGAAAAAAAAAAGACACTTCTCGATGGCATTGCCTCGTTCGGGATTCGCACGAGCGGCAGCGTAAATGGGGAAGCTTTGTTTCTGGATACCTTAGACCACACGGCCATAAGTCCGCAGCTGCTGGCGGGGCGTGTCCTAACGTGGTTGATTGGTTGGCCTCAAATAACGATGGCACATACCCACTACAGGGGATTGGCCATGACACAGGTGGTGAATTGCTGGAAACAGGGGCGTCTAGAGGGGAAATGGAGTAGTAATAGGGTATAGGCTGACAGATCGGACGACGCAACGACATGGGTCTTGTTAACTAGGAGTGTCCTAACTGGTAGCCTCTCGCCCTATGTGCTCGAAATAGTCGCCTTCGACGTCGTTCATTCCTTTGTTCTGCGTCGCGAGTAGTTGCTAAGGGTTCGACGATGCTGAATTGGACGAGTTTTAGTGGATGTATGTTTATAAAATTCAGCGCGAAACAAGACAGAGGCATCAAATCAGCCCACTTTTTTTTCATTTATTTAAGCATCATACTCGTCTCTCACTGCATAGTTTTTATGCCCTGAGGCAATAAACATCGCTTCAAAAAAAAAAAGAGTGCAATCTTGTTTTTCGCTTTTGACTGAATTTTCCAAATATGCGTTGCTGAGGGCGCTGAACAGCGCGTGAGGTTTACGGCACATCAGACAGCGGAAGCAGCGAGAGATGCGAATTAAGCGTTAACGTGAGAGTTTGGGCTAGTTGGACAAGGTTGTCGTCAAGTGCTGTGCTACAATCCGTGCCTTAGTACTACGTGAGCGCCTGTGCCGCGCTGTCGTCTTCTCTGCTTCTTCGTCATTTTTGAGCCCGTTAACCACAAATGCATTTAAGCCCAGCTAGCCCAGCTTTGAAATAGAAGCGGTTGAATGGGGCCGCACACGACGCCCAAAAGCGCAGAAGGCAGCGAAGCGTGCTGTCAGTCAAACTAAGGCTGATGGTGGCGCAGGCTACCCAAGCCGCGAAAGCAAGCAGACTATATGCGTGCACTTTGTACACGCATATACGTACACATCATGCGTTTTCACTTCGAAGTACACAGGATGGTAATGGCAGGGGAAGATTCCGGATAATACAATCTTTAAGCCGTCCTTGATTAGGCTACGCCTTTCCTGCAATGTATTTGATGATTAGAGCTGCTTTATCCAAAATCAACATCATGGTATCAGATTTTACGGTTAGTCATTCGCAAAACCAGCCCGCCCGCCGAGGGCACATCGCTTGTCTCGTGCAAGGGTGCAAGGGCCAATATGTGCGGCTTAGGAGGGTATGGTTATAGCTCAGTGTTTACGGCTTTCTTTATGTATATGGCTCGGGCTAAGATTCGCATAGAATAAAACAAAAATTGCAGCCTTCCTCGGCGTTGCGAGTGTGGTTGTAAGCATAAAATCATCGAGAGTATGGTCCTAAGCAAGAAATGCATTGCCGGAAAGGCTTAGTGCATTCTTTGACGGCTCAAAGACGGTCGTAACAGCACGACAGGTATAGGCCTGGTCCTTTGGCTGCTGAAGAACAATACCTTGCCTTCGCCCGCTTTTGGTCTTCCAGCTAGGCAGCCCGCATGGTGCCCGTGGCTGTTTTCGCAGCTTAAGTAGCCTTCGAAATGTGCTCTGTTCGTTAGCTGGCAAACGCTCTCTGCTTACTTCGCCCGTTTTGATACTTTACGTGCCGCCACGCTGAGCTGCTTCTCCGTTCTCAGCGCCTCTCGCTTTCTCGACGTTTCACGCCCCAAAGCGCAGCAGACATTCCCGCAGCAGAATGAACGGATGAAATGACAATTCCGAACACGTAGCGCGGAAGGTTTAGGCGATGGGCGAGAGGCCTGATGCATCGGGAAACGAACTGTTGCTACGTTTGAGCCCTGCCTTGCTGCTATACTATTCTAAAGCTGTTTTCTTTCTTCCACAGGTCACCATTCAGGCGGAAAATTTCTCATAGTTTCAGATAAGTAGAGGTTCAAGTATTGCCTCATGTTGAGATTCGTGTTGGGCTTGACGTTTGCCTCTGTCTCCGGACGATACTGAGATCAGTTTGACGCGAGAATGGTGGCGAAAAGCATTTCACGCTAAAAATGAGAAACACTCCGAACCGCCACTTTTTTTTTCTTCATTCAGTATTTTCTCGCAAGAGCCAGGTTCCGCTAGTCTAACTTCTCCGATAATTCTTCGCTTCGAAATATACTGTCACTGTTTTGCCCTATTGCGGTATCTGAGGGTGATTTTTGCTGTTTTTGGTTTACCGTGGTTTTTGAATGAATCTTATTTATTGCATGTTTGGTTGTTGTTCACAAATGTCTCAATTTGCCCGCATCAGTCGGGCATGCGTGCAGTTCGTCGCCTTGTATTGCTGTTTTTACAGCTTGATTTGTCTATGCGCATGCTCATGCTCATGCTGACCACTCTTAGCGCGCCGTATTTTGCAGCGACCGTGCAAAGTGCTTATTTCCATCTTACCCTGCTTAACAGCTTTGCTGAGAGGAATGGCCTGATCAATGCATGCATAATCCTGAAGAAAGCCGGTGTGTTGAGGTAGTAGACTGCTTTCAACCGGAGCGGTAATGAGTCCTGAAAAAAAAATGAAGTGAAACAGAGCTCTGATGAAAATCAGTTCTTGGGAATGACGAAAGTTTTCTGAAAACACTGAAGAATACTTGTAGCAAAACCCGCAACCTTCTCCTTTTCAGCATCGCCCAAAGGCTGTTTATAGGCACAGATGATTGGCTTCGTTTGTAAGGACAAAATTCTTTTCAAAGCATTCAGTAATTTCAGTCAGTCTTTCACAAATATTCTTGACACTGAATAAAAATTGCGTTGCCAGATGCTCATCATAACTCCCTGCTGTGGCTCGGTAACTAAAAGAAAAGTGCTTTTATACTTGGAATTCTTTCTTTTCGTTTCGCGTGGAATTAGCCAGAATGTAAAATTAGGTATTGCCCTTAACGACCCCTTTTTCTGAGCAGTAGCAGGTAGCCTAGGTTGCAATGCCTCTGACTATACAGTATGAGACGATGCCAGTGCTGAATACTACCTACGTCTGTGGAAATGTAGACGCTTTGCCTGTTGCGAAGTCGGGCGGCTGTGATCACGCTATAGAAATATTTTGCGTTCTTTATAGAGTAGTGTATATGATCAATGATCAAGTTATTTAAACCTCATTTACATAATTTTTTCATCAGTTTATGTTATACAGCAATTTCTTTTATTTTGGGGTTTGAACATGCCACGTGTACCAGTTCTGAGGCTTAGAAGTGGTAAGAATTCATTACGCCCATTTCTGCACCCGCGGGCAACAAGCACGCACAATCATCGACAAAAGAAAATGGAGCACGTTGTGACAGTGCGCAGCGCGTCTCCGGAGAGTCGCTAATCCGGCGACATCTTCCCTTTGTGGGACCGCGGACGAGGTTGAACAACAGACTGTATGGCATCAGGAATCTCCGGGTGTAGGGGGCCAAGACTCATTATAGGTCTGAAGGCTGACAGTCTAGCCGACATCTTTAAAGGGAGACTCTGAAAGGGGCTCTAACAAAGTTACTGTATACCTGGGATGTTAAAGCACGCCGCTTCACGAATATTGTTCACGAAGAATTTTTTAATGCGCTTTGTAGAAACAGAGTTACATATAGTCAAAATATCAATTTCAGCGTGTTCGCGCCTTTCCCTCTCCTCTCGTCACATTTTGCACGCTGGAAGGTCGGCGCTTCTCCGCCGGGCCTACCTCCGGGTGAGAGCTTCCTCACCCGCCGGAGTTACGCGGCATTATTGGCCGCGGCCATGGTAGCTACCTGACGTCTGAAAGACTCTAACCAATAGCCATCTCTCAACATGTGTACGTGGATGCGAGCGACAGGGGACGGTGCGAGCATGAAAAAGTCGCCGGGAAGGGCTCGCTAGGTTTCGGGCGTGTTTGTGGGTTTTCTGCTCCTTGTAGATGTGTATTATTTGGCTCAGGTGTTCATGACCACACAATGCAGTGATTGAGCAAGGTGATGTCCTCTCCTCGGAAGGTGTTTCAGAGCCCCTTTAAGCGTTCAACTGGTCAAGCACCCTACGCGGCAAGAGTGACAGTGGCGCCGGCCACAGAAGAAAAGGCGCGAGCCGGTGGGAAAATGCGGGAGAAGACGGGAGGAGGGCGAGGGAGAAGCTTCAGCCAGGAAAGAGGGATCGCCCGAATGGGCGGGAAATAAGGAGAAAGAGCCAAGCAGTTTGGTGACGAGCAAGGCCCGAGACGACAGCACTGGAAGTCGGTCCTCCGGCGACCGAAGCTGCGAAGCCTTCAGGGCAGAAGCAAGACTGAGCGAACGAACAAGGTCCACTCCGCAGTCCTTCCGTTCCTTATGACGAAGACTCCGGTGCCAACGCAGCAGCACGTAAGCTTGGGCACGCCAGCCTCTGCATCATGTACTCGCTAATATGCGATTCTTGAATATATCTGTTTTGTTCGAAATAAGTCAAACGGTGTCTCTATGCCTCTCCATCCCGTGTGGACCCGCGCGGTATGTGGGGCTGTCACAATGTTTTCTCGTTATAATTTTACTGACGCTAGTTGTTGTGGGGATTTGGACGTATGGAGTAATCATGCGTAGCTCCTGGAGTGATCGTGCCACAAGGGCACAGAAAATATTTCTGTTCTCAACGAGCAGCACAGTCAGAATGCCTCTTTAAATTGAGACACCGCAATGGTGTAGACGAGACATAACTAAAAGGGAACACAACGCGCCAGCAAAGTTGACAGAAACTTGAGATTTTGTCATGCACTTTGCTTAAGCATGTACCGACGTGTGAGCAAAAAGTAAACACCGATGTAAAATTTCAAACAAAAAATTTCCAACAAAAGTTTGCCATGGGCTTACGCTTAGAGTTAAAAATCTTAAGGCTATCTTCAGGTCATGTACTACCCGCGAAAAAGATGCAATCGTGCAATCCTGTCTGTAGCTTAGGTACTATGCTGTCCCAGGTTTTTGAACATGTACGTCCAGGGTATCGTACAAAAGCTCACCAATTTCGAGCTGACTCGGACAAAGTCTCCCGGCCTTCTTTCTGAGTCCGGAGAAAAGCTCATCACACTAAGGATCATATATATATATATATATATATATATATATATATATATTATATATATATATATATATATATATATATATATATATATATATATATATATATATAGTGAGAGGTTTATGACAGTTTACTACACTCCTTCCCATAAGTTCGTTGCGGCATTATGGAATGCAGAGACCGCCTCAGAAAATCTGGAGAGCGCGTTGAACGTGTTTCTCCGCGCATCGTCGCCTGCGTGTCGTCTGCTCGCGGCGTACACAGATATGATAAAAAAAGAGCATAAATAAACGCTGTCTACGTACCATAAACTTTTGGACGCATACATGTGCTAAACGCAAGCATTTTCCGGAACGTTAGGCAATTAGACACATTCTCAAATTTAGGTCAGCGTATGCAAAAAGTTAAGCATTAATATCAGTTTAGTGGTGCCATCTCGTCTCGTTGTTGGGACGGTAACAATTGTTGTAAACAAACTAACGCTTCCTTTTAGGACTAGAAGCGGCACAATCGTCACTCTAAATAAAAAATAAAGCAAATGTATAGCTCATACGTTTTGCTATAGGCGAGATAAGATGAAGCGAATGCCTGGTGCCTCCATTTATGGCCACTGAACGTACTGAGAACGGAAGTAACAACAATGAATCCAGCCCGAAGTGAGCGGCCCTGCTTTGAAGTGCGCCGCCATTTTGGAGGGATATTTTAGCGTATGCAAGAGCCACATAAACTCTGGAAATGGCGTACGTAACAGAAGCGTACGGTAAGGCTCGATTTGAAACAGCTTTTGACACGTTTACACAAGTGAAGCACGCCATTTTTTTATCGGTACGCTATTCTATATGCCCATCTTATACTGGCACTAAATTCTGCAGAGGCAGAACGTCGCCCCTGCACGCATCGCGGAATTGGTAGTGCTGTAGGGACTACTGATATGGAGTATAAAGGTATAGTTAGCCTAGGTCAGGTTCAAAATTAGATTAGGTTGAAACGAGGGCGATCATAGTTAACGGTTGTCAAAAAGTTGCATCAATTGAAGAGAATTTGTCGCATGTTTGGTTTGAGTTAGATTAGGTTTAAAGTAGATTTTAAATCGAGGCATTCACAACTATTGGTTCAGTAAACAGAGACTGACTGGCTTCGGTGCGGTGAAGTTTTGGCGGTAGTCACGAAACAAAACGCTGCGTGCGCTCAGAATTAGTGGGTTATCGATCCGTGAGCTTTCGTCCAGGGTTCTTGTGTCAAGGACACGCCAAGCTCGTCTTAAGTGCACAAGTGACAAACAAAAATGACAACCAGCAGAGTAACTAAGGGCCTGCGCCCTCTTCCGATGGTGAGGAGTACGATCCGATGTATAACTTCATTACTAAATGAGAGATCCTCGGCGCATTGAAACTATGAAAGAAGTATCATGAGGCCTACGCCAACCGGTCGGGTCACTTGCCTGTCCAATGGCGATGACTCTTCTAGCGAATCTTGGGGTTATCTGCATCATGTGGTGGACACCGAAGCCTTTGAGATCTATGATGGCCACGATACCCCGTATTTGCGTCTCCTCTTCCCGCAAGTTGGATTCTGCAGCCACTAATGCGCACCTCATAAGGTCGTCCATTGAGCAGATGTCGGGACTCCATTTTCCTTTCAGAAAAGAAAAAACAAGCGCTCAATTTATAACTGTAAAGTTAGCAAATAAAACATTATGAGGACAAAAGACAGTAAATTTGTGCGTGCAGCGTGATCTATGAGCCTTTTGCGACCTAATATCCACCACCATGAAAGCACTTGCCAAGAATCCCGTTGCAGAATACTAGGCAGAGATATCATTTGAAGCTATAGGTGGCGTGCTCTTCCTGAAGGGGAGAATTGTCTTGCTTGCAGAAAGCGAATATGCTGCTTGCCGATGCAAAGCGGTTTCTTGGCAATATATTGCCTCGAATCTTTGCAGTGTTCATTCTTCAAAGCTGCCGGCACGCCGCTTTATCGCTTTGTTTGCGATGCAAGACGCGACCAGATTTATCTCGATTAATCGCATCCAGGCAGAGCTGATTGTACGTTGTTCTAGAATGTTCTGGTAACTTTTCACGCTTTATTTCGAAAGTTCGCTATCAGCTTTAAATTGAGCACGGCCGACAGCGGCGGGCATTCCGTTCGACGACCGCCGAGCACGCCTGTTGCTACGCCGCCGCCGAGTGATTCAGTCCATTGTGGGCGCAAGTCAATCCAAATAAAGAGTTTTGTATAGGCGCCATTATAGCTGCCGTTCGGCTCCCCGGATTGCAGTCACCACTTCGTGACAATATATAGTTGAAATAATACTTGTGAGCTAAATGTTCGTGCATAGGTCTAATTATGATGCATTGTCTTTTTTTGTCATTCAGACACGTCTCTAATATTGTGCCGTCAACTTGTAACTTCACGCTGGTGAATAAGTGCACGATAACTGATACTAGTAAGACATCCGTGCCTTGGACTGTTTTATCATGCATCATCATATCCTTCTACAAAGACGGCAGTGCATTTACAAATGTAATTTGACAAATTCAAGAAGCAAAAGCATTCGGCGAACTAGAGGCTGCAAAGAGAATTAAAGTTGGTATTGGATCTTGAAACAAGCGAGTTTATAGGTCAGCGATAGAAAGAACACTTTTAAATGGCAGTTGGAGCACAGCTGGCCACCATTCGCACTATCGTATCTATAGAGCATCGGAGGCCGTTGGGGCGTTCGGAAAAGAAGCCACAAGTACTCAGGTTGCTGATAATGCATCCTCGTTTTTAGAACGCCAAAGTGATAGCAGGCTTCCAGCGCGATAGCCACAAAGCGAAGTGCAACGCTTTCGCGGCAGCACGAAAGGCCTCAGTTCCGCAGAGATGAGCCTCCCGTGCAATCTCTCTGTTTACAGGCTTATCTGAAGCCACACCAAAAGAACGGCTGTGTACTACGTGTCATACTTACAAAGAAGCCTCCTAGTCCTGAAACGATATCGCAAAGAGAAAAGACGTTCAGGCGGAAAAAAAAGTGCCATTTTGAACAAAGCACTTAGTGAAAAACAGGACCTAAGAAAATTAAGGTGCACGCCCAAAATCTACTGTTGGGGACAAAAGTCAGTAGGACGCTCGGAAAGTGACTTATTCCCATGGGCACCATGTTTTTGAGCCATGACATCATTTCGGTAAGGAATATATTACAGAAAGTGAGTTCGACTTTTAACCTCGTAAGTCTGGTCTTGATTCGGCGGCTAATAATCAGAGGTGGGCATTCGACCTCAAAAATATGGACCTCACATCAACTTCAGAAAGAATTTGCCGACCTCACTCAACCTCAACCTCATCAGTTGAGGTTGAGTTGAGGTGTTTCCCACCCCCGGGAAACAAGAAACCACCTAAATACTCATACGCCTCAGCATAATTCTGGGTGCCATTTCGTCAACCAGTCTGAGACAAGCTGTTTTAAGTCAATCACTTGTTTTCCTATAAAACTGAGCTAATAAATGGTACTCCAGCATCCTCGACGTTTTTTACCCACGAGCACCGCGCGAGCATACTGCGAAGCCGTTTAAGGTGAACGATGCGTCTCTGCAAAACAGTTAAAGGAAAGATAACGTGTAGTGCCTGGTGGTGTGCAAGGCAGGTCGCCAACCTAACTGATTCCATGCGAGAAAAAAAAGGGAATGATTAGAAACATACACACAAAAATCGCACACTAAAACAGAAGCGAACAACAGTGTGCCCCATTAAACGTCATATTAGAAGGTTGGAAACTGCGACTCAGCAACACAGCGCGAGCATGTATTCAGTTCCATGCACACATCCTCATTAAAAAAACAAAACAAGGAAAAGGAATCAGCTACCACATCACCATACATTCATTATAGTTTTGCATTTTTTCGCCGCTGCAACACCGCTGTGCTGGTGTGAACGCTTCGTGTGGCGGTGTTTCGGCATAATAAGCGAATTTCTGAGAAGGAATAAGGAACCGACGACAAAAAGAGAGGTTATTCGGAAGGATAAAAAGTGAAATTATATTTGCATCTGCTTTCATTGCTGAACGGGAATATGCAGAATTAGTGTGAGATTCGAAAGGGGAAGTCACAGATCAAAACCTTCGACGGTATTATACAGGTTTTTCTAGCTTCGTGCTTTATTAATCAAATCAGCAGTTGTCCTCGTTAGGAACAACCTGAATGACATTCTCTCGCCTGTGCTGACTACTCCAGTTTCTGTTGAGTCCGCTTGTAATGTAAAGCAGGATCCTCTTTATTCGGCTGCAAGGCAAGAGCCATGACGTCAGCGCCGGCAACGATCATGAACACGAAGCAGTCTTGCTTGGGGACATCCGCACTGCGACGAATTTATTGCGTGCTTGTTGGACTGTGCTTATTTGTTTGCGGCATCAAAGCTGCCCCGGGTCAACTTGAGTTAAGTGCTTTGCGCACTTCCGGGAATTTGAGCCGACCGGCAGGCAGATACGGGTGCTACGCCAGAGGGGCAAAGGGGAGGGAGAGTGGCGCGCTGTGATAGTAACACTCCTTCCGGGAAGACCAGAGGGGTGCGTCTTCCTGTAGGCTCGGACTGAACGGACATTACGTCGCAGCACGGAAAGCTAAGAGGGAACTGTGGCATCCGATTGTCCAAACAGGGGAAAGAGAACACCAAGCGTCATTGCATGAAGACTGCGGTGATGCGCTGCAACTCCGCTTCGGAAGCGGCACTCGTCGGAGTAAGACATGGCAACTGCAAACAGTCTTGACCTCAAAATTTTGACCCCACTGAATGACGACCTCACGCAACCTGAAACTCCCACGTGAGGTTGAGGTCTGATTTTCGGACCTCACTCATAAAATTTCGAGCCGCGCCAACCTCACCTCACGACTTGAGGTTGAGGTAATTTTGAGGTTGAGGTGGACCTCATGAGGTCGAAACCTCATGAGGCTGCCCAGCTCTGGTAATAATAGATATCGGCTTCATTTGCGGCTCACACATCCTAAAGGCGTTTGTCCCTAACTTACAGCCGCGCTGGAATGAAGCGCGAACAGCGTCTGTGAGCAAAACAAAATATATTTATTGCCAGTGTAATTTAGTCCGCACTGTACGAGTAGCCTGATTAATGCTTCTAGGGAAAAAGTGTACAAAAATGCATATTCATAAAACAGTTGTAAAGGAATATCTTTTTGCAATGCAGAAAAGTACGGCATATGCGTGTTCGGGTTTCATTCCGGTGATCCTGTATGCATACTTGTTTAGAGCCAAGAGAAAAGTTAGATTTTTCAATCGCAGTAAGAAAAAATGAGTCTACTTGAAGGTTATATTTTCACCTTGAGAGTGAAAACAAGCAAAAAAAAAGCAAATGCTGCACACGGTGCATTTTAGCATGTTGGGATTACGACGAATGGTTAGCAGAGCTTGAATGTTTATATCATCAGGGATTCTTCTGCGCGAAACACTACCAGCACATATTTATTTCGCATGTTACGGAGGTAGATATGAGGACCGGTCCGTGGTGCGCTTTCTTCCAAAGTCTTATCTCCAGAGGTCTTCAACAAATGTGATATTTAAGTACACAGAAATAGCCTGCCGATTGCAAAAAAAAAATGAACCAGAAACAAAGAAAACAAAGAAGAAAGGAAGAGAGGAAATAATGAAAGAAGGAATAAAAGTATTGAATAAACATGAGGGGAAAATGAAAAGAAGAAAAGACGAAAGAGCGAAAAGACGTCATCATCGCCATTGCAAGTGCCTCCCAATAAAAATATAAGAAAACATGCTCTCAGACACGAGAAGAAGCATTGCGCTGCAAAACACACATCTCGGGCTACATTTCGATTCCATCTGCATCTTCGGCGTCAAGATTGCTGCGCAGCATTTAGGCGCCGGTACTACTGCGAGCGCAATTGTTAAGACTCACCAAGTTGCAGGTAACCGACAGCTCTTCCGCGTGTATCCCTGGCGAACATGATGAGGTTGTGGTCGTGAAAAACCGCCTCGTAGGGGATGTTCGACGGTGTCAGGTTGTCGAAATACTCCGGCACGTCCCTGCGTGTCCGTAGGTACTTCTTGCAATTCTTGAATGCGTCCTCCACTCTGTACTTCTTGGCGCGAAGGAACATGACCAGGACGTCATCTGGAGGAACTTGGATGCCCTCGTCTTCTGAAGACGAAAAAAAAGAGCGCAATGACTGAGCAGTGCCTGGTAAAATGAAGATCAGAGCAAGGCTTTCTCATTAGCCCAAGGGGTGATCTAAATACGTTAGTGACCGCATTTCATTTGGGGCATCGGCCTGTTGGTCTGATGCAGCATTGGACACATTGTGATGGTACTATGGACGGCGTTGTAGTCGTAATTCACACGTTCGTTATGGTTATTTAACCGTAACTTACTGCTTGTATGAAGTCCAGCTGCTTGTGTAAATTATGATTTCCTGCCGGCGCCATGTTGTGGTTTTCGGCCTTGTCCATGCTCCCGCATAGTCACTATGAAAGAAAAACTCGCCCGTTCAAGGGGTGTTTGTGTCAAATGCCGCCACTACGTCGTTGCTACGTAGTTGTCATAAGTCGTTGCTCTATCTTGTCACTGACGGGCGGGTGCACTCGCGATCATAACGTCCCAGTAACATGAAGCCATCCTCGCTGACTGGCCCGTTAGTGAGTTCTAGAGGAAAAAGACGCTTCAAACATACCTAAATGGCGGGAAGGTGATTCCCCTGTCCCTTAGACTTGTTGCTGAAGAGAGTTATAGCGTAATACGAAGAGCCAGCGCGCTTCAAAACTATCTTTTAACATCAGGAAATACATTTATAACATTTTTGTAACTCCTAACACTCTGCTCCTAAGGAGCCACGGCAGTCGACAAGGCATCGCCACTGCCATCGTTTTGTCGAGACAAGGAACCGAGACCCAAATTTGAGCATATAACTTTGGTTACAGGCGCGAAAACAGAAACAACACCAAAGATGTACAGTTACCAACTTGCCCAGCAAGGAGTTCTTTTCAGCATGTAAGACGGTGCAGGCGAAGATACAACATAAATTAGTGAAGCCCATTCGAAGCAGTGCTGGACCTATTTAATGATTTCGGCGGCTAGTATCATCTACAACAAATGTGCTACGCCGGGAATAAAACCTACTTCATGCTTACGTTTACTCTAGATTGCGGAAGAGGCAGTGTTTTTTATATCTTGTCACTGAAAGATAAAACGTCTGTGCCCACAAGGAGAAGACATCTCAGATAATGGGTGTATAGCTGATCGGTGTACAGTTGAGCGTAAAGAGCAAGAAATCACTCCAATTATTTTCGTGATCACTGCTCTCACTGCATACACATCACTAATCTGAATGCTGCCAAAACAGAGCCCCGCCAACAGTGCCACTGCATTTGCTACAACAGAGGTATGCTCTGTTCATGGCGGTTCTATACAGGTCCGGAGGTGTTTTCCTGGCCCTCATTTTACCTTGTAGACGCTGTCGCAACCTCTCCAAGGAATTCTGCTTGACTTCCGGAGTTTCCCCAAGTTCCCGCCTCGCCACGACTTCCAGGTTTTCTTTGGAACTGAGGTCCCCCGAAGAATCACAGGTGAACTTGTACTGCAAAATTATAGAATTACAAGTACTTATGAGCTGTAGGGTGTAAACCGTTTCTATGCTGTTTTATTGCTGGCGGTGGTGGTGGTTTAAATACACAATCTGGATTAGCCTTTCAGTGGCCTGCCGGCGAATGCTCGGCCTGAGTCTGATTTCAGCGATTATCTCAAGGTACCCTGCATGCCGTGCATATGTGACGGTTTATTATATTTTCTAACACCTTCATCAGCTGTGCCCGCCGTAGTACGGCCATTCAGAAAGGTTTTCGCATTTACAGCGGGGCATAGGGAAACGCCTGACACGTTGACGTTGAGTATATATGCGGTTGTAGGCAGGCAAAACTGGTCGTTTGCTGCTCATTTCGGACTGGACGCTCTCATTTCTTCAAGTCGAATGCTGCATGTCCGCCGTAGTTCCTGGGTTCAGTAATGTGAAGACATATGAACCTAGGCGTACCGAAGCGAGCTGCTCGTTGCTCTGTTTCGCTTTTGGATGTTAGTACCTTAATTTTCTGCTTTATCTATATTGTTGTATATCTCTACCAGCAAGTGTTCTTATCTTTTGCTCGCCCACCGCGAGGCTATATCTACGTTCGGGGCTACTCGCGATGAAGTAAGTCAGATCCACGGATTCCAGTAACTGTCGTGTTAATGAATGCTTCTCCGCAGTCGAACGTTTATCGTCACAGGCTGCTGAAGTTCTCTCAATAAAAAGTTAGCTTTTAGAAAGCTACGTCTATACTCCTTCCCTGCCCGCTTGCTTTCACCACTACGGGCCAGTTCATGTTTCTGAGCCAACCTCAAAGGTACGCAAGGGGCAAGACATTTCAAATACAGCCGAAGGCTCTCCTTGTTACCGCCTAAAATGGGATGAGTTCTGAAGTTTTCAGTGGGTTTGCCTGCAAAAAATGGCACGTCTCATGCTTGTATACGCAGCCGAAGGAATCAAAGTGAGACGACGTCAAGACAGCAATAATATGCAGCGCGAATAGACAAGGCCGAACACAAGACAACAGGACTCGTGCTTGTGTCTTGTCTTGTGCTCGTCCTTGTCTATTCGCGCTGCTTCCTATATTTATGAACTCTGACCAACAAGCCCGAATCAAGACTCAAGTTCTTCAATATAGGGTGTCGCTCGTCTGTACAAGCCATAATCAACGGACAAGAGTAGTGGTACTATGTATAGCTACGGGTAAAAGAACAAGAAAATGACTCCAAAGAGATGCACTTCAGTAGAGTTAGTTGTTGGGCTTGTTGGTATTGAAGATTTAAGTTCAAGATGGACGAACACAGCGCCGTGTTCGTACACTCCAAAGAGGTCCACTAAGGCGCGAGCTGATGCTATAGACGTAAGAAGAACCCTAATTTTTTGATGAGCATAAAATTGGGACGAGAGTGGGACGAACATAGCACGTACTGATGGTGCTATATGTCGTGAACTTGCAACGTTTTTTATTGACTTTCTGGACTTTAGAACTAAAGTTTTGTAGACATGCGGAGGCAGTATCTTACTGCATAATTAAAATAAATCCATCAGTATAATTTTGCAGGATGCAGAAAAAATAAAACGGCCAAAACATACCTACGAGAGCACAGTAAATCGCTAAAAAAATTTCAAAATAATTTCATCTGCTTCTGACGTATCAGTGCAGCTGCCGTAATTCTGTGCGCTTTTACCAGGATTGTCAATTCTGACATCTGAGACAGCATTGCGAATTGTATGGTGTGCAATGCGGTCCGTGTAATATGGTAAGTATTTTTCATTCTTTCACGAGCTGGAACGAAAATTACTCCCATTTATACAGTTTGTATCGTGCGTGACATGAATGTCATTAAATGTTTTGCTTATACAAGGTGTTTCACCTAAGACGTTACACAATTTTTAAAAATAGGCTTTTTGAGTTAGATGCCCGCTTTTTTCGCCATAGCGCTGTCAGTGGTGCAGTGCATCAGAATGCAACTAAGACGGGCTAACTAACAGGCTGGTTAACTAATGTTGAATAGTTAACTTCTAACTATTAATATTAGGTTCCTTAATTGTGCACAGGCGTGTAGCCCACCGTAAATAATATTCTTATCAGTTTTTAGAATTTCGAAAGCGTGGTTACCCTCGGCGTTGTGGCGCAACAAACTTTGGCTATTTCGGCCAGTTACGTGCACTGGAGAGGATGCTTTCCCTGCTAGCTTCTCGAAAGCGAATGCATTCTGGCGCGATGTAGCCAAAATTTGTTGGTCCATAGCGGCGAGGGTAACAATGTTATCGAAATTTTAAAAACTGACACGGATATTAATTACGGTGGGCTACACACCTACCAATAATTAAGCAGTCTAACACTAATAGTTAAAAGTTACCTATCCGATATCTACTTACCCGGCCTGCTGGTTAGCACGTTTTAGCTTATTGTGATGTACTACACCGGTGACAATGCTATGCCGAAAAAAAAAACGCTCTTTTTAACTCAAGAACGCCTATTTCTAAAAATTGTTTGAAATCTTAGGTGAAACCCCGTTGATATGCTGCCGCCCTGTTAGGTGCAGCCATAAATAAAGGTGGATGCCAGTCTGTTCTGATTAAACACAATCGCGCCTATTGCAGCCTGAATGAAGAAACATTGCTTGTCAGCGATCTCTATCTGCCAGCACCAGTACTTCCTATTTTTAATAACGAACGCGTATTTTTGGAAAGAAAGCCCTAGCTTGCTGCGTTTACTTCTGCGCGTACCCTGCATTTAAAGAACTTGCCACTGCGCCGCCAACGCTGTCTGGGAGAAAGCGAAACAGAATAGTTCATGCGCGGCACTCACCTGTCCCTTCCCGTGCCACATGTCTCGAAAGTCGAAGCAACCGTGCAGCTTTTCACAAATATCGTGCTCAACGTAAACTACGGCAACGCGAGGACCTCACTTGCACTGGGGCAGCATCCACGAACCTATTCACGGGTTCCCTGAGAAACACTGCAAGCTCGTCACAAGAAGCGCGTGTGGCGCTCCGCCCGCAGCAGACGAACGCGTTTCCCCGCAGATATGCTTTCACAGCGGACGTCCCTCGACTGAGCGGAAAGTCGGCACAAGGCGTTTCGCTGGGACGGAGTCACGCGTGTGAAGGCCATCGCACCCTCCCACTCGATTTCCTTCTCGATGCCCAACCAGCTGCGTTCAATGTTTTTGGCTTTTTTGGTTTGTGTAAATGACCGGTGACGAAAGACACTGTTGAGCGCTACTGTGCAAGTGCTGCCATCTGTCGGCATGGACGAGAGCGAGCGGCGAAGCTGGGGAGCCTAGTACGACGTCCACTGTGTTCTGAAAGGGGGCAATGCTATGCTTGGTATTAAGGCAGCACCACATGCTATCTACGAGCACAATTGCTTTGGCATTTGTGTTTGTGTGACAATCAGGAGAAAAGACGTTATTAGAAAAAGCAAAAGCTGAAACAACTACCTTACAGTATGTTCTCACCCTGGCAGCGTATTGTGACTACGTACAGTGAGATACTTGGCGTCTCATTCCTCTGTGTAGTTACCTTTATTCTGCATTGCACAAATGCCGGAGAAATTCCCAGTTTGTGGGCAGTGGTTTATTATCTTCCGTGCGTCATTCAGTGCCCTGTCTTAGCATAGTGAACAAGCTTTCATACATGAACGCAGGTTTTAGCAAGCAATCAATAAAAAGAATACAAGTTCAATGATCGCACACAAAGGCGAAGGTGACCTCTGGGCAGGTGCGGTATGCCATTAACTTCATAGAGCGTTGCATACTTCAAAACACATCTCTTCATATCTCCTTATCAGTGAGCCTGTAGCCGACTGCAGCACCCACTGTCTGACTGCAAGATAAAGACCGGTATTGTGTTCCGCCGTGATAGAGCACAGCACATGGAGGGGGAGTGGCGATCCTGGCGAAGAAAAATATCCAGGCACTAACTTTGCAACAAAATAATAATAATGAGCGTCTTTCTTTGAAACTCTCACGTGGGAGTAGTTCGTTTTTATTATTCGCTGTGTGCAGTTAAGCTGACTCACCGCCGCAACTTTTTGCGTGATCTGGCCGCGACCACATGACACCATTTTTTCATGATAAAATATTCCTTACTGGTAATTTTAACCTCCGAGAAGTTGACTCGGACTGTCCGTAGCACGATACGAGTCTTGACATCAATGTTTCATGCATATATGACATTATGCTTAATCTGAATATGTAACAAGTTGTTCAATAGCCAACGCGAATAGAAGGTGAATCGGCATCTTTTCTTGAGTTGGTATTTGCTGAGCCGGACAGATAAAAGTGGTCTTCACGTGTTCCATTCAACAAATGGACGATGTGGAACCTGCAAAATTTATTTCTGTGAAATATTTCTTGCGTGCTGAAGATGCAAGTGTTCTAGGTTACATCAGCTTATGCCTTGAAAGGTTTCATGAAGCCGTGATTAACTGTGAAATAAATTTAATGATTTTTACGCCTTCTGCATTCGCAATTGCATTTCTAATAAAGTAAATTTGCATGGAAACTCCTTGGACCATCAGAGAAATGTTGCACCCTGTGGGAAAAATTAGACTGAAGCGAAGGGGAACTTCTCGAAAAATAGTTCAATTAAATCAGGTTAACCTAGCAGGGGCACTGTGGCATTGTCTAGGAAGTTGTTCGCGTCACGTTGATATGCACTACCGGAATAGACTCCAATCGTCATAAGTATATAAGACCAATTATTGAACTACCACTATCAGCGATAAGAAAGCGCTCAAAGAGTAAACCCGACACCTTGTAAGGCGCCAACAAAATAGAGTTCAATAGAACTAGCGCAAAACTGCACTCTAGCTGCTTGATCATATATTGCCTACCTAATCATTATTAGCGTAGCCGGAAAGAGTATACCTTAGCATACCGCGATCACTCCAGAAGCACCGTTATCAGGGCCAGTATCTGGGACGCTGAATTTGGGCCGGAGTAATATGAGGATTAGATTATTTTTCATTTGTTTCGCGCTTTATAGGAGTTTTATGTGACGCCACATCGTGAGTTCTCTCTTGTTCATTGGTTTAAACTACAGATTTCCTAATAAACAACCGAGAACAAAACCTTATTATTGCGAAGCAATACTACTTTAGGTCGCACTTCAGCCCGTTCCGTGGCGAGGCGGTGGTAGGTAACATTGACCTTTAGCGTGACCTCGCTGCGTGACGTCAAACCACGTCACCTAGAGTGACGTCACACCAGCTGTGTAAAAACGGGGCCCCATCTCACGCCGTCGCGAGGCGAGGCGGTAGCCACCAAAGGCGGCCTAACTCCCGCTCCTCTCACCAGGGGCGCTACGGTCGGTGTGACGTCACACCAGCTGTGTAAAAACGGGGCCCCATCCAATACCACCTAGGTGGTATTGCCCCATCTCACGCCGTCGCGAGGCGAGGCGGTAGCCACCAACGGCGGCCTAACTCCCGCTCCTCTCACCACGGGCGCTACGGTCAGAGTGACGTCACACCAGCTGTATAAAACAGCTCCGCTCCTCTCGCCAAGGCAGTCAATTTGCTTCGCAATCACCAGGCTTAACCAAGCTAAGCCACGGCCGTTTTTTCGGACCGGGACCATTTGTGCCAATGGCTTGCTCTGAGAAATGCTACGTTAGGAATACCCGTTACACATTTTTTTTAAAACAGCCAATCGGCAGCGGATACTAAACATCTTAGCATTGATAACTGCATGTGCATACGCTGTTTGTTGTGAGATGGCTGAGCTTTGCGCAAATGATGACAGTTCTCTAAGCGCATAACGAAAGGTAGGGTAGTAGGAACACTTTAATTTCATTGAGATTACGACCTTTCAGGACAAAAACACGTTCTACTCCTTGGCGATGGCGGTGGCCAGCTTCTCCAGCATTGTCCTTTCGAGCCTAACTTTTTAACCTCCCTGCTGTTGTTGACCTCAGCACACATGGCACATATCCACGCGCGCGGATTGGCCAAGCTTTGGTAGCGAATGCCAAGGAGGATCACATAGGGAATTGCAAGGAAAAGAAAGGCATGAGGTTGAGAAGCAGAGTAGTGATATAACCTCCCTGCTTTTGATTATCCTCTTCCTCCTCCTAAGTTGATGTCACCATGTTCCGTTCACTTCTTTGGGTAACCGCACTGAAGCATTGTTTCAAAATAATCCGTCTTGCTGTAGAAAAACTTCTCCTGTGTGTCGAAGTCATAATCTTCTTGCGTTCCGCCAAACTCCTTCGGTATTAATTCAGGAGGAACAACTTCGTGAAGCTCTGAAATGTCGCCCGCCAGAAAGTGCACCTGAAAAAAATAATTACACGCGCGTCAGTTGAGACGATAATAAAATAAACGGATCTCATGTCTTGTGCAAAAACGTCCCTCATTACTCACGTAAGCAATTGTGCTGCTTAAGCTAATACCAAAGAGGAAGGAAAGCTGAATCAAAACTGATGTAAGGCAGTTATTTTCGCGGCTAGATGGTGCCCAAATAGTATACTGGTCTGTTTACGAAAGCTGCCTCTCAGTTGCGTCTAGCTGCACTGAAATTGAGCGAATGGCCCCCGTCATGGCTTTTAAACTGCCGCCTAATGATTGCGGCCAACTCTTTTACTAAAACAAAATACGCTGGGCATCAAACGTGCTACGGAGGTCTGTTCTTGCCACTTATTTGAGCAACCAGGGAATGAACCATTCGGCCACAGCATCCATCGTAAGATCGGTATACATATTAGACCATTAAGACCTTAAGCTGTATCTGGTACCATCATCTTCAGAAAAATAACCGTTAGAAAAGCTTTCTGTTTGCTAGGGAATATTTCGCGCCCATATCCGTCGAAACTCAAGCACACCTAATTTGTAACCATCAGAATATACAAATATCTCGACAAGGCTTTTACTGCGGTTTCCTTGTATTCTTAGTAATGTACTCGTATAACAATTTTGCGATGTCCAAAACTACGCCGCCATTCCTTTAACACTATGTTTTGGAGGCAGAAAACCTCAAGTGGGCGCAGGCATTCGGCGATGTGGTTTGAACGCGGAAATAATTTTACAGGCTGTTTCTTTCATGAAAATCAAATAACTTTGCTTGCATACTTAGTTTGCAAGTTGAGCTTGCCCTACTAGGAAAGAGCGAGCTTTGCGTGATAAAAATAAGAACACTTGTTGGTAGGGGTGCCAGAAAGTCATATAGTGTTGTAAGGAAAATCTGTTCTTTTTTAGCGTTACAACCATATGATTAGAGTATATCCACAAGGCTCATTATGGTGGCTCGTGAAGTTAGCCTTGCAGAAATAAGGCTCTGCCTGTGTAACCTCTCTCATACACCGCCGAAATCTACCTTCACAGCAAGACCATCTTGACATATTAGTAGGCGGCCTTTGCTCTTTGGTTTGACATGGCTTTAAATGAATGCAAGGTTTATGCCGAGTGCGCTTCATCACTAAGCTTTTGTGGCTCTATTATTTGATCTGCCTTCGACGTTCAAGGTGATCACTCCTATATCTCGCCATGTTTCGCCGTGACCACGCGCAGTATTAATTATCTCACCCTGTTCAGCAGTTTCGCAGAGAGGAATGGCTTTATAAGCGCGTGGACAATTTTGTATACAGGTGGTGTGTTGACATAGCAGATTGCTTTTATACGCGTAGGTAGGGAGTCCTGAAAAAAAAAAGAAAAGACAAATTAAAACAGCTTTGCTCACTATCACCTCACGAAAGCAACGAAAGCCTTCCGAATGCATCTACTCTACAACTCTGGCCCCCTGTCGATCACACAGTGTTCATTTGCCGATGTAGATGCTTGCTTCAGTTCACATTAAGGAAATACAAGAAAAAGTGCAGCTATTGAAGTATTTCAGCCACAGTGCTTTGAGATAAAGCCTTAAAATGGAGTGCAGGACGGGCATCTATAGCTATGAAAATTGGCTCTTGAGGAAATAAAATAGCGCAGTAATTGTCTCACGTCTCGGTGGACACCAGTGATGGCCTAAAGAAATAGACTAAATGGAACTTGTCTTCGAGCTTTTATCTTTATGCGCTCGCACTTTCCTGACGACACTCATAACACGACTTTTCTTTCCTCCTAACAAATTAGTTTTCCTGTTGTCATACCGGAGCCCTGCCAGCGATCATAGTATTCAAAACCTTTTTTGTTGCCACCTTTAAGTTTTATGAGTGCTGCTATCAGCTTGCTATTCTGATATGCTGCAGCTTAAATGACGTCAGACTTAACTGCACTTGCTTCTAGACCAGCTGACGTTTAAGACATACATGCATGGAGACGAAAGTAAATAAAAGACGTTTTACTGTTGTAATTGATTCCCGCCAGTTAACCGTCATAAGTCACGTGGGCTCTCAGCACTGAGCTGAGCAGAGAATGCTTCACTGTTTGGTGAGCGCACAGCGCTACGGGCCATTATGCGTACTCTCTTCTGACGTCACAGCCTAGGGAAACCCGAACCGAAGCTCTCTGCCAAAAACAGCTACAATTCACTATATATAAAGCGTAGTGGAGAATATTGCCTGCTGCAGTTCTTTCTTTATCAAAGCCGTAATCAGCAGAAAACGACGCAGAGGAAGAAGGATCGGCCTTCGCTTTGCGACGCACAATGTGAAGATAATTTGATCCTTTAACTTTACAGCGCAAAACCTTCCGCTTAAATTTTTTAATCAGTCTTCAATGCTTGCCTAACCCAAGAGAGTGACATGTTAATTACAGGGCAAGTTTCTAGAGAGCCAGCGCGCGGCTACAGTGCGCATCAGGAGATCAACGCAAGCGGAGCATATTTCCGAGTACATTTTTTTTTCGAAGAGATTAGGTTGGTGAACTTTATTTTTCATGCGCACCTTTGTGAGGAATACTGTGGGCGACCAAAAGCAAAATAATGTGTAGTTTTTGCAGGTACAGGCAGTCTGCAGTCTGTAGAACAGTCTGCAGGGACAAAAATACCTTGATATTTATTTAATATTTCAGTTTTAGTTATTCAAGAAAGAAAGCTTGTGTGATGAGAAGGGTACTGCTAGTGGTTACCTCTGCTGGCTAAGACTCAGGACTCAGCTGGAGCTGGTTGCAGCTTCTGCTGTTGCTGTTGGTAAAATATTACTTTAGGCAACGTAAGAAGAAGCGACGTGGCCGTTCTCTCACACGACTGCGCGTTCTCGCCCTACACAAATATTCTCCCATCACATATAACGCCACGCATGGCGTCACGTGACCAAGAAAGACAAGGTGATGCTCGTCAGTGGTGAAATGTCCCCCCAAACAGCGATCCATTGTAGAGAGAGGTTGGTCAGATGGTTCTTGATTATCACAAAGTGAACACGGGAGGGAAAGCGTCAGGGATGACGCTATTTAAACCCCGCCAATGACGAACGCTTTGCCCAGACGAAGACAAGTCCGCTTGCCGAAACGTCGGCACACCCTGAGGTTTTCCCTCCCATGTTCATTCTGTGATTGCGAAAACAGCTATGGTTGTTATTAAAAAAAGTCCACTGATACCCATTCGCGCGCCACAACGAGGTGTCCTGAACCAGCAGCTCATAGGTGAAATGTACTCCTCACGAAGCCCCTTTTATATTTTGGTGGTTCTTTTTGCGTATGAAAAAAAAAAGAATTGTATTTGGTATCATATTAAAGAATTGCTGTGCAAGGTACTTCTCAGGGTGACCTTTAACTTCTGTTTGAAGTTTTGTCATAAATTTAAAGGCTCAGAAGATAGTTAGTAGAACCCCGCTAATTCGTTAATAGAGAACGAAAAAAGACAGCCAGCATCGCCTACTGCGCTCAACAAAAACGACAGCCGACAGGAATTTAAGCGCGTGATATGGGCGGTGGCTTCGGCTTATGCACTGTGCGGAACAATGTAACGGCTACTGTTTTCGATATCTCATGCCGTTATCTCATGTCGTTAAGAGATGACACACCTCACTCACATCGGGTTCTGCCTTCTGTCTTGTTACTTCTCTGTTCGATTTATTTAAGGCCCACTCGCACAAAAACCCTGCACTGTACAAACGAATCAGTAAGGTTGGCTCTCTAATTAGTTAGAACAAAAAAGCAGTTAGAACAAAAAAAGCAAAACTTTAAAATATTTAGCGAATTTTTCAGAAGAGAAATTCATCGTCGTGCTAAGTAAAAGAAGAGGCCAATGATTAAAATGCATTTAAAACAACAAAATATTATGACGAGAACTGCAGCAGCCACTAGGACCACTTACCTGTGCAATGGTGGCGACTCTTCGCACGAATCTCGGAGTCATATGGATCAGCTGGTGGAAGCCGAATCCTTCAAGATCTATGATGGCCACAAAACCGTGTACTTGGGCCTCTTCTTCGCGGAGGTTGGATTCTACAGCTACCGCTGTGCACCTCATGAGGTCATCTATTGTGCAGATGTCAGTATTCCATTTTCCTTCGAGAAAAAGAAACGATGAATCACTCCATTTATTAAAGTGCAGTTGGCAAAGAAAATACAGACCCACAAGGATCAACAGGAACGCTCGGAAATCCATACAGAATGTCTAGAGCCGTATTCAACAGTCTCCTCTTGACCAAATGATCGTGATGTTGGAACCGCTTGCTGCTTAATGTGACCGAGTAGCGTCCGATGGTTGCACCATTTATTAATCCACACTTTGCGGAGCTCATTTTTAAAAACAGAAAGCAAATGCCCTTACAGGATTTGAATTTTCCTCAGGATGATACAAAACTGTCGCGAAACACGTAAGAATATTTAATAAAAACCAAATTAGTTGTTGAATTCTACTATCCCTGATGATTAAGTGTGATTTGCCCCATGATACTTAGACCTCTCTAATACTATGTCTCCAGGTGTTGAGTGCATGTAGCCGCGACATTTCAGGCGAGATAAGTCACATGGAAGCGTAAATCATGCGCCGACATAATTCGACATTGAGGTGACGGCGCGCGTTCGAGCAAAGTTTACGACGTTCGAAAACCAAGCTATTTTGGAGGCGAAACGCATCTTGGCTGTGCCGACAGTGACGAACACAATTTTGTCTCTTGGTGAAAGAACGAAAACGTTTAGAGTGACAACAAAGGGAAACACTAATTCAGGCTAGGTACGCGATAGATTGCTGTTTGAATTCAGCGAACTTGATTTTTTAGTCGTGCTCACATCAAGCTCTATTTTTTAGTGAGCAAGCACTGTTGAAACTGTTCAAACGTGCGAGAGCAGCACGACCAACGTTGCTGGGATACAAAACGGCGAAGTTTAATTCGCTTCCAACGGTTCCTCGCAGCACATGTGAAACCGCCGTCAGAGGATCCCCTGAAGCGCAAGCTGTCAGAAGTTTACGCGATAGGATTCTCTGGTCGGCGCGTCAAGCGGCTTCAGTCTCATATTGGCCATTGTCATCGGCGCTCTCCTAAAATTTGAAAATGTCCGTGTTTTTTTCTATCATGTGTTCTGAAGGTTAAACGTGTCGCTGACGAAGGAATAATGTTTAAAAAAAGATTAGAAAACAAAACAAACGCGATGAGACTCTGTCATTAACCACTGCCGTAGTGCAATGTCGCAATCTGTGCGTTTCTTGCTGCGTTTTCGCTGTCCAAATATGGCGTCTCCGGTGACTCTATCGCGCCGATGATTCTTCGTCAAAAAAATCGCTTGGAATTCTTGGCGTCGCGCAGAACTGTTAACCGGGGCTTCATTTGGTATTTACTGAGTAGCAGAGTGAGTGCTGTCAGTTACGTTCAAAAAGTTCCCGGAGGGTAGCCTACTCGTACTCTTTCCTTTTATTGTTTCCCCTTAGCGCCGCTCTAAATGCGGGATTTCTGTACAGACAGGCGGTGACCATTTAAATAGGACATCTTAAATCTATACTAATTGGTGAGTTACGATATGGTCAGAAGTCTTTTGCAAGTGTCTGGACAAGGAAGTGGTCTAGTTATGAAGCAATATTAGGAAACAGATGCATAATTAATTCTCTGATATCCCATCTGGTTGAACCCTAATTGTATGCCAACTGCGGAGCGCGAATTTTGTGCATACTTTATTGAAAGACAAGTTCAATTGTGGCAATGTTCAGCATAAAACTTCTCGCCTACGTAAAGTTGAGACTTGCAAATTTACGAGCAGAAACAAATTGACGGAAAGCATCCAAGCAACGTAATACTTTTTTAGCGCTCCAGGACCTTGCGGGACTGTTTGCTCTAATAAAATAGCTCCTATGCTCAGCGATTCCCTTCCATAAAATGCCAGGCATTAACTCAGATGGCGCATTGGAGAAAGTGACGGTGGCGGATCGCGGTACACCGCGCCGGAAAGCATTATTAAGCTTAGAGCCATCAGCTGATATTTAGCAGATACAATTAAGCCATAATTGAAACACAAAAAATAACGAGGAATGAAGTGAACGAAAGGAAGCAAGGAAGAGAAGAGAGAGAAGGAAGAAGGAAAGGAAGAAACGAGAGAAGGACATGCTTTATCTATAATACCAGCGTCAAGCATCAAAAGGCAAAGGAGGCGTTCTGTGACCACAGTACAAGATATTGCTGCCCGGATGCTGCACGTCACACGCGTTATATTATAGTTTCATTTGTATATACTGCCCGCATTGTCTGTGCGGCGCAGCATTTCGACAGAGTTGTCAAAGGTGAAATAAAGGTCACTCACCTAGCCGAAGGTACCCTACAGCTCTTCCACGTGCATCTCTGCCGAACATGATGATTCCGTGATCGTTGAAGAACGTTTTGTAGGGGATATTCTGCGGTGTCAGGTTATCGTAATACTCCGGCATGTCCCTTCGTACGCGGAGGTACTTTCTCGTAGTCTTGAAGGCGTCCTCCACCCGGTACTTCTTCGCCCGAAGGAACATGACCAGGACATCATCCGGCGGGATTCGGAGGTCCTCCTCTCCTGGAAGCATAGAGAGATCATCATGGCTAAGGGTTGGGTGGCGAGGAATGACCGTGACGACGAGTGCGACAGGCTCGATAACACGTGTTTAATAAGTACGATGAACATCAACGCGCAGCTTAGTCGTAAATGTAAAGCACAGTCTGTGTTTTACGGATGGTTGTGTGCGGGATTTTATCGGGGTAAATGGCTTCAACATCCTACTATGTCGTACACGAAAAAGGCCCCGTTTAATTGCTTTTAGGTGGGCTTGGGCCATAAGAGAGATGTAGGCCTAGTGGTGGATTGTACCATCTGTATGGCAGATAGGAGTGTGGCACTCATTGGGGCGGAGGCTGGTGTTGTCACTGTCACCATCATCATCATAGCAATCGTTGTTATTTCTTTTCTGTGTGGAGAGCAAAAGTTCTTGGGATTTCTTTTACGCCGACAGTCGCGCTATGCAGTTGTCAAGAAATTGGCTGATATGATGGAAAGTTACACAGAAGAATTCACAGTCTCTTCTACGTTACTCGGGGAGGCAATTTGGCTGCAATACTTTTGCAGCATTGCACGCCTTCACCCCATGTGCACTAATTTGACGGCCACATATGTTTGACATGACCCCACTCTCTGGTCGAGACTGAGTGGCATTCTCTTTGTCCGGAAAGAGAGAGGGGGAGGTTTTGTCATCTACATATGACCACGTCAATGCTGTCCACGTATTTATCCTATTGAAAGTCTTCTCGTAGGCTCCCCCGCAATTGCAGCCCCCGCCAGTGCGAAGCATAGTGAGGGGTCTCAGCACAAAGGAACACGGTACAAAATGACATTGTCTGAAATCCACCTTAACTCCTTCCTGCACCAGACGCAAAGAGGAATCTTATTAATTAATTGCCCTAATATAGAGGACTAATGCGCTCCAAAGCTCCATTGCAGCATTAAAAAAGTGAGTTTTCACATAAATTTAATAACAGACCTGTCAAGACCTTACCGAAATTGGCGACGCGTCTTTACTTATTCTTTTTCCGGGACAAAGAAGTGAGAAGAAAAACATCAATATGCGTTTCTGCTATGAGGAGGTATAATGTCCCGAAGTTTCTTGTGGGCTATAATAGACAGCGCAGTGAAAAGCTCTGGATTAAATTTGCCCCTTGAGGTTCAACACCGTGCACCGACATCGCGCAGCACACGAGCGTTAATGCACTTTGTCCCCAAGGAAATGTTGCGGCCGGTTTTAGATATCGCGACCACGTGTTCAGCAGCTGAACGCCTTGGGCACTGCGCCATCGGGGAGGATGCCGAGCCTGTATTAAAAAAGGGCACCTTTTGATTGGATGGAAAATAAGGGAAGAACACTTGTAGGTCCCTGGCTTTCACAGGGGATAATAAGCTAAATCTATGCTTAAAAAATCTGCTATAATTATCATGAAATCACTTTAATACTTCTGTTTATCTGAGTGCACTGTCAGTGAACATACAACATTTACCAGAAGCCAGCGTCCAGCATGCCACCCGTCTCCGGCCTAACTCCCCTTTAAAGAACTGTGGGCGCCGCAGGTGCACCAGGAGCCTTTTGCAGCGGCGTCCGAGAATTTCCGTCAGCAGCTTGCGTTCGTTTCCACGACTGAATTGGCCTAGTCAACTAGCCATTGGTTTCTTGCCGCACCACGATATAAGTCTGAGCAGCATTGCATTTCCTGATCTGTGATTTAAAGTCCACAGCGACTATTTACATGCCCTCGGCTTGCAAATCGTCCTGCTCTTCATGAACGACGCAACGTTAGGAGGTTTAGTACAATGGGGATCTTCATATGAAGTGACCTGATGCTTTTAATAATTACTTGATCACTGGAAGCAATACATGCGACCACTTATGCTCCTCACGCAAGTCGACGACATGCACAGGCAACAGCGCACTTCGCCTCGTCTCATGGAATATTTTCCATCAAATTCTTCTGTCTGAAATAGTGAGACGCTCTCCGGCTCGTGTTTAGCAAAAAGAACTGCGAGCCTCAACCTGTAGCATGAGCCGAGCAAGGGGCAGAAAACTCACAGGGAATGCTACTGTAATATACTTGTAGGCTCTAAATGATGATGATGATGATGATGATGATGATGATGACGATGGATTTCTATGGCGCAAGGGCATCTATGGTCAAAGAGCGCCATGACACAAGGTATTTTCTTTTTCTCAAGGTGGGGTCAAAGACCCATTTCCCAAGCATTTCGCCATATATAAGCCGAGCACCACGCCAGGGGAAAGCTTGCACCCATTGTAACACCGGTTGGTACCCGGCGGCACTGGGGATCGAACCCCGCACCTCCCGCATGCGAGGCGGGTGCTCAACCACTTTGTAGGCTCTAAATGTCGCACTAAAAAGTTGAAATTGAGCACGTCGTTGGAGTGGCGTATTAGGTGCTCTTGTTAAGTCAGCTCGAAGCAGTTGTCAGCATTTCCTTCATTCATTTTCTCTTTTTCTCGTTTTGCCTGCCTGCATTTTTCCCTTTTATTTTTATCGTATCACTATGCTAGAAGGTTTTGTTCTTTTAGTTGCATACTGAGACATTGGCAATAATACCTCCGCCTCAGATAAAAGCTATTTTTGCATCATCTGTTAACTGTTTCTTATTTTATGTTTCTGAACCCATTAAGTATTGTTTTGTTTTTTGTAAAGATGCGGTAATCTTCCAAATGGTTCTGCAGGAGACTCTGAATAGTGGTATTAAGCAGAATTCCCATGCGACTCGTCACTTCAATCCACTACACTCTATTCATAAACCTTAGAAGTATTCCTTCTTGGATTCACAGCCCGTGGGAAACCATTATAGTGGAACGATATTGGGCAACTATCTTTCATCGAATTCAAACTTTTGCCAATGATTGTTTATCTCAGAGACATGTTTAAACAAAATGACAGGAAACAAAACCGGCACTTTGTTTTGATCATCAGCTCACCATTGCCTCAAATGTAGTTTTTTTGCTGTGCCGATATGTTGTGTTTGTTAGGCCGATTTAGTTGCACTTCCTAGCGTTTTGTAAAAACTTCTTTTATATATAACACCATTTCATTGCAATAACTAATATGATCAATAAATAAAAGTAATGTTGGGCAACATGGTCCAATCTGGCCGCCGCCCTGAAAACCGACGTTCAAATCTCAACTGTAAAAGTACTCTTTTAGATTTTGTTCAGTTTTTCTTTTACTTGTCCGAAATCTATTATAAACGAACAGGAAGAAATCTTTTTGCGGCTACGCTCAGGAGTAGTCCAGGGTAACATACGTACCTACGATGCTCTGAGGCTCTTTGCGTCTCCTACTTATGCTCTCCTGCGAATACATGTTCTGACAACGAACAATCAGAAGCCTACGAGGCACTCGATTGATGCGAAACTCATAATCGTGACGCATTGAATGCGAGTACAACACTCGCATTCACGCCACTAAAAGCAGGACTTTGCTGTTGTGAAACAACACTAGTACTTTAAAACTGTTCTGCGTAAAAAGAAATGGTGGAGAAAATCTTTTGTTTTCAATTTATTTATTTTTCACAATTTTTTACACATGTTTAAATGGAGCTTCCAGGAACTCTCTCCCGGTTGCAGATAAAATAGAACAGCCTGCGCGAGCCACCATTTTATAGGCACCTTTCCAATCCCCGTGCTGTTTCATGATGGCGGGGTAGGAACACTGTCGAGTAAAGTTTGCTTACGAGAAATGTAATAGGGGCTAATAGATGCATGTTATACGAGCTAGACCTCGTCAGTGAGTTGCAAGGAAGTCGCGTAGCGACAAGTTGGCTCCTCTATGCGAGTAATAACAAAGTGTCGCGCAGCTGTGATTACGATTTTCCCTCCGGGTGTGAGTCGGATGTCATACCGTGACGACAACGACACTCGCCTGTGAAGATGACGTGGCCAAGTTCACTAAACAATCATTCCACTCCGACGATGTGCTTGATTTTAAATTCCTAGCGTCGCACCTGGAGGGCAAAGCAGTTGCGTTTAATGAGAGCCTTGTAATATTTGCTCGGTTTCCGCTTCAGGTAGACGTTCATGCGTGATTCTGTGCTCACTACGTGCTCGAGAACGCCTGCCTTTCGGCCGCTGCGAAGAGTGAGCGGAGGTATAGCCTCTGATAAGGCTACCAACAGTCTCTCAAAAGTTTAGTGCCCATGGAGGCTTGCTTCTAAGCCATGCATATGAAGCACTTGTAGCATTTGCGGAAGGTCTAATCATCGGAAAGGTGTGCACCAAAGTTCCTCTTACCTTCAAAAGATTTGGGAGGCTGGGGCGCAAAGCGAGCCGCACACCGTCGCCCAGGAACAAACCAACCTTGAACACTGAAGTTTTGATGAAGGATTTCAACGTTGCAGTGAAGGTGTACTGCGTTTATTCTGGTGCTGTTTGTTAGAAAGTTTTTAACTAGCAGCTTGTTTACCTTGGAGAAGCTGCCGAAGCTGCCCCAGGGACTTCTGCTTTACCTCCGGAGTCTCTCCAAGTTCTCGCCTAGCAGCGGTTTCGAGGTCTTCTTTGGTGCTAAAGTTCTCCAGGTCATCTCGGCTGAACGCGTGCTGAATAGAAAACTAGGACGACAAGTTATCATTGTAAACTGTGAGGCGTTTCTTGCTACCTTCCCTTCGTAACAGTTGCCTGCATACAAGGCACACATCTGTAATGGTTTATCACCTCTTTTATCCCTGCAGCTAACTGTGCTTGCTCTGCGGCTAGTCAAGGAGAATGGCGGGCTCTTCAAAGCAGCTCAAGCGGATGGATGTTATGTTGGTCATTTGATGTCGCATGCATGTGTTTGTTTGCTGGCAACGCAGTCAAAAGACTTTCTGACTAAATAGTTTCTCTTTTATTTATATTTTCAAATATTGCAAGCCTGTCATAATTTATGCCCTCGACTGCACAGAAACAGCAATGCCAAGTTACTGCAGCCGGCTTTACAAGTTTTACTCAGACGCAAGTCGTTTCAGATACTTTCTGGAAGCAGTCATTGAGCGTCTGATCTGAGTAATAAATTAAGGCGATAAATTAAGGTTACTGCAGCAAATAAGGATGCACGTGCGCTCGTGTTGTTTTCTTTCTTGTGTGTAGTCTTGGCGCTAAAATCCTATTATAATGACACCATATTTGGAATTTCTGGCTGAAGGAATGAAAGCGGGAAATAGCTAAAGTTACGCTGTAATTTGTATAAGTTTGCGCAACACTGCACACTAGCTGGACTTGGTAAGAAAGAAGTAGTAGTATTGCCTCGAGTTTCGCGAACCAGAACAAAAAAAAAAGCGCACACTCAGGAGACAGGCACAAGAGAAAGCTTATGCTGTAACGGTACGATGAGTTATTTGAAGCCGAGAAAATAATCACTGCACTCGAGAAACGCGAAGGTGTGACTCGGCAACAGGACACAGAAAAAAAGCAACACAAAAATTTCCGCACATTGTATTAAAATAAAAGTGAAGATGACAATTTTTGTACAAAGAAATTTGCGCGTGAAGAAAGAAGAATGAATTCCATGAGCTTAAAAACGTGTACTTAAATAGTACTGCTAGTGCCGTTCTACGTGTAACCGAGATAAAGTTCAACGACTGGCGGGAAATAAACACCCCATATATATAGCACAGCGTGACAGTGTTGCTGCGCATATATTTCGCTCTGGCGAGCATCTTTTATTTTTTTTTCCAGCTTGTATCCCGCTCGTAATCAGACAAGACTGCTTGCAGCGCGGACTGCATTGCGGTTAAGGACAACATCTTTTTTTTTTCAGTTTAGCTACTGTTTGCCTCGTCTGATCAAGGTTGTGATGGGTGGAGGTCCCCTTATTCGCAGCAAAAGTGGTCCTCAAAGCCGATATGTAAATTCCTCCTGTTTGATGCTCTAGCAAGAGTGAATTATATGAGAACCTTCCAAGAAGAGTATTACGATATTTAAACTCCCTGAACTGCTTCAGGTCGCTTTCGCGTGCTCATGAGTCGAAGTTTTTGTCCATATTTGGTACTGTGTAAATGTTTGACAGTAAACTACATTAAACCTGCTATATATTTTTTCGTCATTTGTCGGTAATATTTAGCGGCGGCCTTTATAGTCAATGTGAAAAACGCCCGTTTTTCCTCTCTCCCATCTCCCTCCACCACTTGAAGAAAGCGTACATTTCAAGGTCATAAATACCTCGTGCATGTGCATTGCAAGAAAGCTCATCCTAGAGGGCAGTCATGATCCTGTCGTGTAGGAAAATGCTCGTGTCATACACGGATGGCGCTGGGTTGAAGAATCGGCGCTTCCAGGAATTTTGCGTTTCTTGTTTGATGTCTACGAGCAGATAAGGTGCGGTGATCGTGTTTTTCGAGAGCAAAAAAAAAAAAACATCATGGCGTCGCCTCAAGTCGACTTTGCCGCTGGCGCTTCTTAGTAGGGCATTTAACTTAAACGAGCGTATAGGGCCAGCGTGGACTGCGTCTTCGGAAGTGGACAAGGTAGTTGGAGAAAAATCTGTGTATGTTATATTTGTTGTGGTCAGCTGATTCTGTCGTGAGTGCAACTGAAAATATCGGACATACTGCCGAGATGAAAAAGTCTAAAAGGGGTATGGGAGAATGAATGTCATTTCGGTTTTGTTCTTATTTTGAGCAAAGGGCAAGCATATCGTTCCTGACCACCGTCTTTTGATGTCAAAAATAACGGAAGGTGTAAACTGAGTGAGAGCACGATATGAGGAATCCAATGGCAAGTGTGCATTGAAGTGTTGTCCTGAATTTTCTGCCTTTGATGATTTGATGATGCGTTTGATGAAGCGCATAATGATTAATTTTGTTTTTCATGACGGAGTTAAATGAGATGTAACAAGGACACTACCTTAGAGTTTGTGAATGAAATATGAAAATACCTGTAGGGAACGAACACAGCATGCACAGGGAAATTTCGAGCCACTTTATATACAGACCTCAAAGCAACCTACATGGAATGAAGCGTCTTTCAGAATCAGATAACCACTGAAAGAGTATGTTCAGGTGTTGTTTCCTAATATGACTATTTATTGATTTCCGCCTTCGTTTTCATTTAAGAGAGAACAAGAGCCTGCGAAAGGCTTGTTCTCGAATCTCCATTAAAAGAATGGTAATCGCTAGAACGCTAAACCTTGCGTGACGAAAGCGGTAAGGCTTAATATAGAACCAACGGGGAACACTAACGCACCGCAGAAAATCAGCACTGGAGGAAGACAAGGCATTCGAACCATTACAAAGGGCTTGCCTTTACCTTCAGCTAAGTTTGTAGCTGCCTTTCTATGGACATTATATTAAAACTACTTAAAACACTACGCTACAAACGCCCCGCGGTGAACGAGGAAAGAGGATGGTTTATGCTGGGGACTTACCTGTCCTTTTCCGTGCCACATGTCTAGAAGACCAGTCACGCGACCGTTAACACTACAGCGCACTACGTAGCGGTTTCGTAAACGACGGCGCCAGCGAAGAACTGTAGAAGCACCCGCTAGTTATTCTCCGGCTTGACAAGAAAAACAATGCTTGTCACCGCCAGTGCTAACGAGCGAGGATGCCAACGCTGGGCCGCACGTTGTGTGCATATTTAGCTCAGCTCGGCCGAGCGGATAGCTGGCGAAGGGCGTTTCACTCGCGCCACACGACCGTGCGATAAACCGACGCTCAGCCCCTCGTTTCCCTCTCCGCCCTGGAACCGGCTGAGTTCAAGGCCTGTTTGTGTCGATGGCGCACAGTGTTATCCGCGATACGGACTTCAGATGTTTCCTCAAGAAAACCGGCCTGAAGTTAAGCTTTATTTTTGTAATTCGTTGCGAATTTCGCCTCTCTCCCTTTAATGAATTACATCTCCGTGTTACATCAGGCTTCGACGGCAACACAACTTCCAATAATAATAATTGGTTTTGGGGGAAAGGAAATGGCGCAGTATCTGTCTTGTATATCGGCGGACACCTGAACCGCGCCGTAAGGGAAGGGATAAAGGAGGGAGTGAAAGAAGAAAGGAATAAATAGCTGCCGTAGTGGAGGGCTCCAGAATAATTTCGACCACCTGGGGATCTTTATTCCAACTTCTTGATCACCATCCTTTGATGTCACAATTAACACAACTTCCAAGAAATATGTTTTCAATGCATCTAGTAAACATTTTTTTTTTCGTGCTAGTGCAGCGGCCGCTTGCTACTATACAAGGAGTATTTGAAATGTTTGGCCTCCCACTTTTTAATAGAAATTGTTTAAGCCATGAAATGGAATAACACATCTTTTGAAACAAATTGGCCTGTTTTCTAGAAGCACATGCCTGTTCCACATATCCACTCAACATGAGGGACATACTTGCGGCACACACGCTTTAGGCTTCATTCCATCATATAGAAGAATGAAAACGGCAGTTGCCGGCATCAACGGTGAACTGAACTATAGTGACCTGTTCGTCCAACGGGAAGCTCTGGCCATTAAGATGTTTCTAATTACTGGAAAAAATGCATCTGCCCAATGGCGAAAGGACAGGTCTGTAAGGTGAATGAGCCAACACTTCCTCGTGTACTGAGGCCTATAATGAAAAAAAAAAAATCTATAACCGATAGTGTAAGCGATCCGCTGCTGCTGGGAACAATGTTGAAAAAATAATGTGCTGGTGAGAAACATGTTCCTAACTTTCATTTGATTGTAAAATTTGTCAATTCGGTCGCTAATAAAAAATGGGACATCTCAGGGAGAAAATCTTATGTCCCTCCTAGTTATCGATATTAACTTTACCTGTGGGGGTAAGGAAATTTTATCATTGCGCGTAGCTCCGTGTTTTGTAAGCCCATCCACGAGCCGTGGAGACATAAGAAAAATTCTTGCAAGATACTGAAGGCAAAAATGAATTTTTTGAGCATTCGTTGCACTAAATGATTCAGAATAAGCTGAACTCGAACAACGAGAAGCTAAGTCAACTTACTATGAGTGGTGTCATGGCCAAGGAATTCTCTGACCTTCGCTTACTACCCGAGATTTCAAGAGGTCGCACTGCCACACCCTTGTCAATTCTTTAAAATCTAGCGAAAAAAAACGAGATATTTAACTAACTGCAGAATGAAGCAAGCCATTTGGTTTAGACAGTAGCCATATTGCCGCTTCCCATTTGTGAGGTCTGTACAAGTCAGAAGAGCATGACTCCAACATTTCCAACGTAATTAGACGTATTATTTCAGTCTTTATGCTCTCACCTGTGTACTCTAAACGCTGTGATAAGTTTATTCTCGCAATTAGGAATACTATACATTATACAATAATGCCCCTACAATAATGCCCCAATGAGGGCGCTGTAGGTACTGTGTATAAATAAATAAATAAATTGTATCGATATCTGCTATGTTTTTCGTGTTTTGCACTTGCTCAAAGTATTTGATTTTCGTTCTCAAAATTAACAGTATGAAATGTTGGGACCCAGTCCTGCTGAACAAACGAAATTTATGTACTTGAATAACGCCATCTTCCGGGCTAGTTGGTTGCGATCCATATGTATCAGCCACGGGAACACACTGTACTGTACTATCTTCTGTACTACTACTATCTGCACTATCTTCTTCCTGTTTTGTGTTCGCGCTGCTGATACATATGAAATTTATGTGAAATGGCCTTAGTATTCCTCAGTGAGAGCGTTTGCGCTGTGAAGAGTTTCTGCAACGAAGGCCGTCATGCAGCCCTTCTGTACACAAGTTATTGATGCCATTGCGATCTCTCAGGGACGCAACTTCACTCCTTTGCGTATCCGCAACGGCACAAGCCCTCAAAGTAATCGCTGTTGCTGTACACGAACTCCTCATGACGGTCGTGATCGAACTTTTGCACACCACCGAACTCCTCTGGCACTAGGTCGGGAGGGCAGTTTTTCCAGAACTCTGAAACGTCGCCACTGACGAAGTGGATCTGCAAAAAGGAAATCGAAGTAGACAGCGGTGATATACAGCTCCTCTCTCTAGAGGATCCACAATAGATGTGAAAGGCTGGCACGATATTTACGAAAGTCATCTGGATTACCCATACTCTTTCGGAGGCCATGCGTGTCGGTTTAGAACTGCATTGCGACCGCTATGCCTTCTACAACAACGTTAATTAATGGCTCATACTGACGCATTTTCGACAACGCCGAAGCACAAACACTATGAACATGGTCATTTTGAGACGTACTCTTCCAGTCGTTCAAAGCGGACAGCAAAATATTGCCACAAATAGTGCTCCCACGGTGCAAGAATTGTTTCATCACGTGAAATCCGGGTGCCGCACGTGAAAAGTGGCCGACAAGTAATGTACGCAATAAAGGGGACTATCAACATTGAAATGTTCGTTTCACAGAACCTTTAGTAGCAGCCATACAAAATGTGCTTCGCAACAGGGAGCACACGTGTACTGCTCTTCTCAGAGCTTTACGGGTGTCGTGTTCGATACGAAAGAAACATGTCACTTTGTCACGCGGACACATAACAAGGAGAAAGCTAAGCACAACGTTAAGAACAAAATTAGGTCGGTGTTGTAGCTGCTATTCTGCCGCTAACACAACAAAACTCTTGGAGAGCCGCTATGCACTTCATATTGAACCAAATGGCGAGAGGAGTAGCTCTCTTGAGAGGTAATCCCCATGATTCCTGCGTTTATAGCACTTCCATTGGCAGCCAATGGCGCATTAGGTTTTTGCCTCGATTCATGTGTCCTAATTAAATAAATTAAGCGGCAATTTTTTACTATCTTTAAGACTATTGACTGATTAACGCGTTTAAAAGTCGTACTCCATACTTGTTTGCATAGCCGCTATAGACTGTGAGACAGCACACCGTTTTGAGTAGAACATTGAGATGCATCACATTCGTGCAGCGAGAGAGTGTCACATTCATGAGGTTTGCGCCTGAAAACAGCGGTACTGCAATGTTTTTTCTTCACTGAAGGGCGCCGCTATTACGAACTTTGGCTCGCAGAGCGCCGTACGCGTGAAATTTGTATCCACTGAAAAATCAGCCGTTATGCATTTTTATTGCAGTTGCTGTCACGTGCTACCAGTTGTGAAGGCCACAGTAATTGCAAGGAAAATTAGAATCACCGCATCGTGACAATATTTTCGTTTGCGAGCCCATTCTGCTTCAAAAAAAAAAAAGGAAAGAACGAAGCGATCAACTGTCGGGTGAATTTTCTGCGTTGACGCAAATCCGGCGAATTAAGATATAACTAGCCCCGTAAAACCGAGCTTCGAGCCTTTTGATGCCGCACCGCGAAAAACATGCTAACTGTGGATCGGAATAATACAACCCTGAATTTTGCAATGAAATTGTCCAGTACACATGCGCATGTCTTTTTAGAGGCTGCTTTTAATCCCTAGGATACACGGGGAAAGAAGGCAGCATAAATACCCCGGAATCTCTCTGAAATAGTTTTACACGTCGCTGTGACGCATTTTCTAAACGTACAGCTTCCATGAACAAGTGATGCCACTGCGAAACTTAAACAGTGTACTTCTATGTTCGCTTGAACACACTTCCGGTGCGTTGCTCTGAGTCACTGCAATTGAATTACGACGGCCAAGGCAGAAACATAATCGCACCGCTGAGCCTTTTTGCAGCTCATGCAGGGCGCAACTTAATAACCTAGACATCTGAAGCAGTAAATGTTGAGAGCTTCAGCACGCTTTCCCCTGGTTCCTCAAGTAATACTATCGGAAAACTTAAGTTACACGCTCATCTTTTGATAGAACGTCTTGGGTGCGCAAGCTGTCAGGGCTTCTTGCTGTGAGTAATTGCAACTGTAAATTGATTTTTGGTTACACAATACAGGTCACGGAGCACGGAGAATGAAAGAAAAAATAATAGATTTACCCTTCTGAGAATCTTGCTTCTCAAGAACGGCTTCAGCGCCGCAAAAATCCCCTCGAACACCGACGGGTGGTTTATAATGTAGACGGCCTTTATCCGTACTGGCCAGCAGTCCTGAAAGTGTTAACCAGCAACGAGAGAAACGTCAACGAAGCTCGCAACGCTACAGCTCGCAACGCTATGTGCACACAGCGGTGCCTCGCAGAACTAGACAAGGCCTTAAATGACGGATTACAGAAACTTGCGGAAGCACCAACAAGTGTGCTTCTGTCGCCTTCCTGCTAAGCGTGCAGCACTTCAAAAATGATCGGTGTATGTGCGCGCTACGTTATCTCTAACCAAACTACGCAGCTGTTGTGCATATCTTCCAAAGTTACACACTTATTCAGAATGTGGCTTTAACAGCTTCCCTTCTCTCTGCTATCTCGAAACATTTGTATACATGTAACAACCTGTTCTGTAGAGCGTTGTTGAGTAAATACATTCTTGGCAAGTCGCATTCAAGTCATGGAGAGTTGCTCGATGGCCGTTAGTCTACCAACCGGGTAGCGGTTGATGTCCATGCGATGCCGACCCAGACACTTGCGAGCGCGTTGACGGACACGTTGTCAGGTTGTCGAGTACCTGTGGACATAACAATCTCGGTGCCGCTCGTACCACCAAGCATAATGTTTGGCATTTCTTGCACACGCAGCGGCAAACAGTTGCGTGTTATCTTCTTGAAGGCTGTGGTTATCGAAAAGTTAACTGGTACCGAACATAACTGAGATAATAGGCTATAGAGAGCTGTTGCGGCTATTCCAGAAGTATGCGTGCAGATATCTCGCAGGTATTGTGTCTTAATGTGCGGGCCGGGATCTCATTCAGCGGGTTTGAGTGGTAGGAAATTATTTTTCTCTGTTTTTCACCGGGATCTTTGAGGCTGGCTGCTGTCGTTGTTATGGGGGCGCCTCGCAAAGAGTAGATGCTGTAACCAATAGCAACCATCAAAGTACGAGAAGTGTATTAGCCTGCTGTCGAACGGGAAGACCATGTGAACCTCTTTAGAACGAGTAAATTATCATCAGAATAAGGGATCGTTTCAGAGATGCGCCCCTAATGTCACGTCTTAATATGTGCTGGTCTAAACTTGCTAGCAGATTCATTACATTATGAGCTGTCCTCCGATAACGCTTACGAATACTGAGGGGCACGTCTACTACGATTAAATTCATCTATCACTCTAGCCACGCAACCAATTTAAACAAGTTAGGTATCTTTTCGATTTTTTCTGCTAAGCTCGGAAAGTGTTAAGAGACTGCTATGTGACATTAGTTGTTTCGTTCATACAAACAAGCAAATAAAACACTTGAACTGGAAATACCATAACAATAAAACATCACACTGTACGTACTGTTGTTTTTTTAATATTCTTAGTCTTAGTCTACTCTTTTTTTCTACCCATTTTGTGTTTGTGAGGAAAACCAGTAATATATTCACTTTGATTAATATACGGACCCCGCGTACAACTCCAGTGCTGATTTGTGGGGTTCCTTGTTTATGGGAAAATTAAGTTAAATGCACAGAATTATAATAAGACTTTTGTGATTAGGATCCTGAATGCAATGTAACCTCGTTTATTTTTTGTTTTTACTGTGTTACTTGACGGGTTTCTCTATGTTCACCGAAATATAGTCTTTACGCGCTAGAGTACCAGAAAATATTCCTATTGACGCCGAATATATTGTATGACGATAAGAATATGCATGTGCGTAAACACTGCCCAATAACATGGGTAAGGAAACTATTAAAGATGCGCAGAAAGGTGATAACAAGCTGTGCAGTAACACTTCCATTCGCACTGAATATGCACTGGAAGATACCGCTTCCGTGCATTAAAAACACAATACAATACAGTTCCTTTCACCAGTGTTTCATATACATGTATGCTGGACAGCCTAAGCACATAGGGCCTGTTGACTGACCTTGCGACAGGTGGATGCACCATTAGCTACAAATGCCCAACGATAAGCACCGCAACGATAGAAAGCCGGACAGATTGAATCCAAAAGGAAAAAAAAAACAAGCAAGCCATTCAAAAACATAGAAAAACTACTGTTCATGGCAATTATGTGGGTCTCTTTTTAATCTCAACAGACTTTAATTTGCTATGCGGGTGACCACATGAACCCTTCTGACAGTGAAAGGGGTATATTCTTTAAATTGCTGGGCACTACTGAAGCGGCTCGTTTTCACTAAGGGGCACTGGCGACAATTATTTAACTTCCAAATAACATTTGCATGCTCTTACTGAAGAGCAGAAAAAGTTAGCTCCACGTTTAAGGTGCCTTTGTAGCACTTTTAGGAAATACCTCCTCATTCATTGTAGTTCAGAAGCGGACTGGCCTGGCAATGTACTTTGTAATAATGCGCAACCGAATTCTTCGGATAGTAGGCTACTTGCAAAGGTAAACCTCCAGACTATAGACAACGAGAGCTGTTTTCTCACCTGCGCTATGTGAGCGATTTTCATCATGAAAGACGGTGATAAGTGCGTCACGTGATGAAAGTTGAGGCCCTTCAAGTCCACGATTCCCGTCACACCCTTTACTTGAACGTAATATTGGCGGTTCCAGCTGCCACACACCAAAAGCGCCGCTCTAGCGAAGTCAGTCAGGGAGCATACATCGGAGTTCCAGGCACCTAGGAGCACACAAGATTTTCATATATCTTTCTGGATTTTTTGGATTGTAAAACTTTATTTGTCCAACAGATGTAGGGAAGGCTTTAAGGCTTCCCAACTAGACGACGGCCAGGAGTCCTTGGACCCTAGCGGCGGTTTCGGCCAGTCGGACGGTCTTCAGTTGAATCTCCGGATCGGAGGTGAGTAATAAGGTCTCCCATTGTTCTAAAGGCTTTATGCTTCCCTCAGAGGGAGCCTGTGGCATTCCCACAGAATGTGATTAAGATCAGCCCTGGCTTTACATAGCTTTACATAGCAAAACATCATGCAAGCAAGGGAGAGAATAGCTGAGCACCTCGTGTCTGTAACTAGAAAAAAATATGAGCACGAATAACTAGTACCAGTGTGACCTTGCCTTGTACCGTCGTGCAGTATCCAATATAGCGTATAAGTATTCGGCTTCTACAAAAAGGAGGCTTATCTTGCACCACGTCCGTCACGTGCCGAGGATATCAACTTGACACACAAACATTGTTTGTGTACCATTAGTGCATTCCAGTAAGCTTTGTACTGTTTAAATGCAGTTGAGATCGGGGCTGCGATTCCGTAACAGTGACTATTTAAATAGTCACTGCTGTTTAAAAAGCAGCTTGGGGTAGGCCTCCAACTATAAGCCCCCCAGGCGAAGCATTTCGGTGTGAAGTGGGCGTAGGCACGCTTCACTTTAAGTAGTTCAAGCCGAATTCACACCAAACTGCTTCGCCCGCGGGATTGATGGTCCGAGGCCTGCCCCAAGTTGCTGCAGACATACTTTTAACCGATGCATAGCGTCGGTCAAGGCGCTTCAGAGCTTCTGGCCTTAACTCGCCTGCATAAATTAAAGACCTGTGCCTGAAAAGCCAAATGGTGTGCTCTGATATTTCGATTTCACTCGTTGCCTCTGCAATGACTGTGAAATATGTCATGGTTTAATTGGCCAACTATGGAAAGAATGTTGAGACCAGCGAAATGAATACCGAAGGAATCTTGCAGGCATTCGCTCCCGGAAGGATCATATACGTTCTAATTTGTGCGTTACTGCCTTCTTGATAATTAGAGGAGCGGCAATTAGTTTCTTTAATACTTTGTGCACTAGTCTCCGCGTATCCAAAGAGCAGGAAATAGAGAATGAATAATCTAGTGACATGATGACTAAAAGTAGTCCTTTGATAATGATAGTTTTACATTTTATGGATTGTTAGGCAGATAAGATGCTAATGTGTACGCTCGTTGAAACCTGATCCGGAAAGAAATGAATTGCAGGTCATATTAATTGATGACAAGTCCATTCATTATAATTTTTTTCCTGCCCCAACAAAAGTATAGCACTTCACTCACCTAGCCTCATCATCGCCGTGATCCTGCCAAATGCGTCAGGTGTGGGCGATATCAAGAAAAGTGCGTTGTCCCGGCAAATCGTCTTCAACGATACATTCGCTGGGATGAGGTCTCTGAAGAACTCTGGTGTATCTCGCTGCGTACGGAAGAATTTCTTGATCATATGGAAGGTTTCTTCAACTCTATATTTCTTGGTGCGAAGAAACATCAATAGAAAGTCGTCTCCGGGAGGTATCTTGAGGCATTGTTCTCCTATAGAAATATCCGGCAGTGAAACAACAGACAAAAATGAATTAGAAATTATAACTCGTGGCATTAAATGCAAGATATGGTCTCTGTTTTTAACTATGGTGCACCCTTGGGAAAGAGAGAGCTTTTAAAACATGCAGCCAAGTTACTTGTACCGTGGCCTCCAACAGTTGCCTACCGTTGAAATGCGCCAAGCATGCTGCCAACGCGAGTCTGTCCCACTTATGCATTTTACTGTCCGCAAGGACGTAATGCACAAAATCATGGATGTCGGAACAAGTATTACTCGTAGAGGCCACACGTCCAACTACCACCACGTGAATGACACGTCTAATCTGAGTCTACGTACAAAACTTGCATTTTTCCAGTGAACGCTGCGCGGAATGCCGAAATCATTCTGGTATACTTCGTTTATTGGCTGCTGTTGCGAATGCGTGTTCAAGTCCAGAACCTTGATGTCATACAGCGCTTGAAGCCGGGAAAGAAGCACATCAGGTCCGGTCTCAAAAACGAAAGGAGTGTTTGTGCAGAATCGTTGAGTGCGCTTTTGCTTCTCCATTAGAGTCTCGCGGTCTAACTCAACATCACGGCTTGTTTTTCCTGAGTGTAGCTCAGCGATGTCTTCATCCAAATACTGAAAAGAACATAGTCGCACTACGCATTCTACTCTGCAGCGCTGTTATTCAGTCACAAAATACACAAATCATTTCAGGACACGCTTCACCACTATAGTGAATGGCTTCCCGGATTGCCGCAAGCTCAACGGCGGTTAATGTCGCTTTTTTGCTATATACTATAGCGACAAACGATGAAGTGATCGAGAATGATAACAGCCGCTACGTAGAAACGTGAAAGTAGGTTGTCTGCTTTGAAAAAAAAATATTCCAAAGTCTAGTAGTACAGCTCCTAGAACTATTTAGTGGGTATTGTCGATTTTTTCAGTATTCCTGCAATAAATGGACGTGCCAGGTGTTACTTCTTTATTGCGCAGGGCGGTGGGTTGATGCATGGCGCCCCAAACAGGAAACAATTGAAAAAACATTTCCTATGATTATTTCGTACACGGTGGAAACCAGGCTAATGTCTTTTACTCGACAGAGCAGCGGGGCGAACGCAGTGAGCAGGGACAAGGCTTGCTCTGAAAGGTGTTAAGGTGACGCAAGATTGCTACGCAGGTTCCTTCACGCTAAGTGCCAGAATGTTATATCGCGTGCGGTTATGATAACGGGCTGAAAAATAGCACAGCATAGTGTTAATCGTCGACAGGTGTACATAAGCTTCTCTTTTTATAGATCATGGACTAACGTGATTAGCAAGGTAGTGGCCTTAGAATACATGAACCCTCCTTCTGTCAATAGACTGAAGCAGGAGAGCTCATCACTTAGAAAGACACTGTGTTGTAAGCTCTTAAGAATGTTACGTCTCCAAAAGAGGTGATTAGTACGTACAAGCTTTCATGTTCGTAATTGGAAGGCAAATGCAGGAAAGCGACAATGCTTATCTAATAATGATATTCGCCTGCTGCGTAAAGCTGTCGAGCTGCACGCGTGTGGTGCATGTGGTAAGGTGTGCGTTAGAGAGCTTGTTAGAAGCTAAACAGAATTAAGTTTTTGTACGGTGACTTGCGAGAATGTTTGCCCTGAAAATTAAATGGTATGCTGGAAGGGAGCGACGTACCGCTTAAGAGCTGCCGTAGCTCTGACAAGGATTTCGCCTTGACTTCCGGCGTCTCGCCAAGCTCCAACTCTGCCGTTTCCTGAAGGTTCTTTTGCGCCTCTTCCGGTGATATGTTTTTCCTGGGTTCCACAATCGCTGTAGCCTGGGAAGTGAAATAAGTGCTCTAGATTCTGTGGTCATCTCAACCACAAAAAAAACGAGGCAGAGCACTTTTTCATCGTTTCAAGTTTTTTTGGTCTCGTAACTTATTGAGTCACCTGTAAATATTCTTGACTCCTGACTGAAGTACTTATGTTACTGCGGCGTAGGTCAATGGCTTTAAGATGCAGTATCTTCTACTGTAGGCACCCGAGAGTATATAGCGGAACATAATGATGAACGAAATCTAAGATTTGAGGAAATCTCGTCGTGTCGTGTAGTAAACTCATTTCAACAAAGGAAAGGAAAGGACGTTCTCTTTTTTCTGTTCAAATACTAAACAGCACCCCGTTTTTTTCAAATCTAGTTTTGTGACCGAATTTGTGCAGAACACCGGTTCATATGGAACATCAGTTTAGAAAAGCGGATACTCATGCCACATCAGCAGTATACCTCTCGAACTCTGCCCATCGAAGGACAAGGAGCCCTTCCATGACCATCATCAGAATTGTCGTCACCATTCTGACAATAATTAACGCAAATACGACCACTACAGGACGGCCTGCATCTGTGATATGAAATTAACCCTGCACTGCTCCATCTGACCCTGCACAATTCTACATAGTCCTCTTAATATCCGTCCACTCGACAGTCTGTCGCTCGGGCCGGGGACACGAAAAAACAGCACACGACAAAACAGCATGCGTCAAAACAGCGCACAAAAAACAGCGCAGCGACGAAACAGGACAGGGAATAAACGGCACAGCGACAAAACAGCACATGGGAAAAACAGCATAGGGAAAAAAACAGCACGCGTCAGAACAGCACGCCGGACAAAACGGCACAGCGGCAAAACAGCACGACGACAGAAGAGTGCAGGGAAAAAACCGCACGACGACAAAACAGCCCATCGGAGTACGGTGCAGCGCTGCTGGAGAGGTGAACTATCACAGCCATAAAAGCAAACGGTAAATCACAACACCTGCGGCAGCGACATTTAGAGTTAGCGAGTGCTCGTTTCGTCGGGTTCATTAAGAAACAGGTCTGGCTCATTGATTCAGGAACAGGGTTGCTTGAACGGCGCATAGGGCAGAACTGGTGGCTATGTATAGTCCTTACTTGCTTGAAATTCCCTGCATTCATTCTACAATTCTGCTTCACTTCACTCCCACCTGTGTTTATTAGGTTAGGTTAGGTGTTTCTTGTGGTTCCTGAGCAAAAGGGTCAAATTTGTCGAAAATTGATGTTCTGAAGAAATTGGCTTCTAAGCGAGAAACTTAGCGTTGATCAAATGTCGCGAAAATTGATGTTTCGAGAAAATTAGTCTGTTAAACGAACAGTCGCGAACTTCAAAGGTCGCTGCCGTATGTGTTGTCATTTACCGTTCGTTTATGGCTATGACTTCACCCCTATAGTAGCGCTGCACCGCACTCCGATGTGCCGTTTTGTCGTCGTGCTGTTTTTTTCCCTGCGCTCTTCTTTCGTCCTGCTGTTTTTTCGCTGTGCCATTTTGTCCAGCGTGCTGTTTTGACGCTTGCTGTTTTTTCCACGTGCTGTTATGTCGCCGTGCTGTTTTTTCCCTGTGCTGTTTTGTCGCTGTGCTGTTTTTTCCCTGTGCTGTTTTGTCGCTGCGCAGTTTTTTTTTGTGCGCTGTTTTGACGCACGCTGTTTTGTCGTGTGCACAGCTTCCTCCCTCACTGTGACGACTGCCTTCCTGCGTGACACTCGCGGTAACACAGGACGTACAACGTCCGCCGCAGATTGAACAGCTGTCGCCTTAGCTCGGTTGGGAGAGCACTGGACGCGAAATTCAGACGTCGTGGGTTCGGATCCCAACGGAGGCGTGTGGTTGTTTTTTTCTCCTTTTATTATCTCCAGATGACGAAAAACTGCAACTTAAAAATAGAGACATCACCTATGCTCCTTGGTTTATGTGGATTACGCTTGCCCTTGATAACCTTACTCTTGATAACCTTACCTTTATCCGTAAGTACGTTACCCTTGATCACCTGGTCTCTACTAGAATTTGCGCACACACACACACACACACACACACACACACACACACACACACACACACACACACACACACACACACACACACACACACACACACACACACACACACACACACACACACACACACACACACACACACACACACACACACACACACACACACACACACACACACACACACACACACACACACACACACACACACACACACACACACACACACACACACACACACACACACACACACACACAACACACACACACACACACACACACACACCAAATAGCACCCAATTTTCACTCCAGCAGCCTGAGATGTCATCCCCATTCCGAACCCCTCCCTCCTCCCCCCACCCCCTAAAAAAAAAAAATCGAAACCAGGGGCCCCAAGTATAACAACCGAAGTGGTTCGCGAAATAAAGTCTACAAGCGTGCAGTGTTTCATGCCTTTCTGGTGGGTACTATATTTAAGATAGAGCTGTGAAAACCATTAGTAATTCAACTTTACAGTCCTCGCGTTCGGCGTCTGCGGTGGAAAGGACGGAAGGAAAAATGTAAGATAAGTGAGAGAAGCGACGGCTATGGTTACCATATCTGTTTCCGGTTCGGGTTCACGGACGGCTATATGAGGGAGCGTGACGTAAAGGAGAGGCTTGCTGCGAAGAATGAAAAAGTAAACACCCGGAGCAATGACCGCTGGCGATATGATAGCGGCGCAGTCTCCTAGTTCTTGTTGCTTGGCATGGTGTGGCAGCCAACGTCCGATGGACCGAATGTTTACCGCGTTTTTTTTTCTTGGCTGTCTCCCGCGCACGCCTTGACATAAC